>CAJNIZ010037646.1:9680-51581 GCA_905231905.1 Symbiodinium pilosum
ACTTAAGAAAATAAGTGTCTGTTTTGATGTAGAAAGTAGGGGCCCCCTAAGGGAACCCATATAAGCCTACGACAATACTTATGTGTCCTGATCCCTTATATGTGTATGCACACACTGCTACATGCCTATGCTGCCATTAGTGGTTCAAGGCGTACTGTACGCGTGCGTCTGAAGCAGAACAAACAAGTGTGTTACTACTCTACTTTAGCACTATCCTATTATTACATCTCTGCCGAGATTCCCGGGCCTGAATACAGGGGTGGTGAAGTGAAATCTCCTTTCTCTAGACAGGGAAAAGTGGTGGGAATGGTGGTGGGGGCATGGGGCGGCGTGGGGCGGCGTGGGGAAGAGTGCGAGAGGAGGAATGGTGGAGTGGCGAGGGTGGGATGCGGCAGGAGCAAGGGTTTGGGGTCGCGCTTAATACTGTCTGTCTACGGACAGGGAAGAGTGGTGAGAATGGTGGGTGGGGCAGCGGGGGGGTGGTGGGTGGGAAGGGTCGTGGGGGTGGGAAGGGTGGTGGGGCTGGTGAGGCGAGGGTGGGGTTGGACATCCTAAAATCTACTTTCTAGGTGGGAAGGGTGGCCAGGGTAGGGTGCGAGGAGCGGGTGGTGGGGGTTGTGGGGGTGGTGAGGGCAGCGGGGGTTTGTCGCATTGGACCTCCTAAAATCTACTCTCTAGACAGGAAAGAGTGGTGGAAATGGTGGTGGTGAAAGTGCAGTGAGGGTGGTCGTGGGGTGGGAAGGGTGGTGGGGGTGGTGAGGGCAACGGGGTTGGGGTCGCGTTGGACCGCTTAAAACATACTTTCTAGACAGGGAAGAGTGGTGGGAGGGGGTGATAAAAGTGCAGTGTGAGGGTGGTGGGAGCGGTGGGGCGGGCGGCGTGGGGAAGAGTGTGAGAGGAGGAATGGTGGAGTGGCGAGGGTGGGGTGCGGTATAAGGGCAGGAGGCGAGGGTTTGAGGTCGGGTGGTGTGGTGGAGTGGCGAGGGTGGGGTGCGGTGTAAATAAGGGCAGGAGAGCAGAGTTGTTGGAGATCACTGACGGCAAAGTAACACAAAGCCTTCACTGACGCCGCCCCGGCAGGGGTCGGCGGATAATGCCTTAGGCCTTTCATGTTTTGAGCCGTCGCGAGGAAGGCCTAGTGCCATTCCTGTGTTTTTTTTTTTAAACAAGCTGAGGCGACTACGAGCAGGCCTTTTTGAGGTTAGTACTGGACATCATGGCGGTAATGTTGTTGAACATCTGATGGGATGAAAGGTCACTTGTTTTTGGAGCTGCTGAGGTTGCCAGCCGCCTTCATTTTGGCGAGGCGAGTTGCTTCGTGTTCCGCTTTGTGCAAACGGAGGAGCTGCAGATCTTGCTGCGGGAAACTTGAGCAAGACTTTGGTACGTTGCATGGTCCACGTTGAGCAGTGACCGCAGCATTGATTGGCACACTGTGGCATACCTTGGCCTGGAGGAGAATTACTTCCAGTCATCCGAACAGTGTGCGGAAATTGCTGATTTGAGATAGCAAGCAGAATCACTTGTCACTGTCGCTGCGGGTAGGAGCTTGCGTCTGTCTGCGGAGGGCAACGCAGATACTAAGTTATCTATCTCTAGGGGTTATATAGGGGTTGTATAATTATAGGGAGAATGGAAAAGAAAATGGAAACTACTAATTAGATTAGTTGACAGACGGGAAGCGTGTGGGCAGGGACAGAACTAGCAGGGCGAGGGGTAAGCAGGTCAAACATATGAACGTTACGGCTGTGCACAGGGAACCTTGTTTGTGAGAACTCAGCCTTTAGGAAGTGATGCATCCCTGCCAGTCTTATTCCGTCTTTGGCCTGGGGCCTTTGGTCTGGGGCCTTTGAGGCGTTGTCGCACGGTTGCATGCTTGGGGGGTAAAGCTTTTTTGTGTGAGCAGGCAGAACGCATCTTCAAATCTTCAAGCTTTTCCGATTTTCAACGACAATGATCTTTGTCTCGGGGCAATATCTATTTCCACTAGGACGGTCCTGCTTCGCCCTCAGCACGTACGCTCGAACGCACAGTCTTCGTAGCCTCCAAAGCTCCAAGCTTCGCCTTTTCCGGGCTCCCTTCAGTATAACTGGGAATCGCCATTGAGTCTGACATGGTTGGGTCGTGAGAGGAATTGCTGCCAGGAGGGAAGAGAGGACATTGAGCTGTATCCGTGGGTGCTGCCGGCTTGCTTAAATGCACTGCCAGTTGTTGTCTTTTGACTTTCACACTGAAGCGCATTTCATGCGAGGTCAAAGCTCTGAAGTGTAGTAGAAATCTGCCAGGTGCAAAATTGTTATCAATTTGGCAGGCTGGTGCCAACCGGTATTTTCTCTTTGCTGACCATGGCCATTGGCTGAGTTGTTCCTTGCTGATATCTCGGTGACAGCATTGTTCATGATATTCGCGGACACTCAAGGTTTTGTTTATGTCCAGAGTGTTTATGTGTACCGCGGCTCGAAGAGGAAGGATTGTATATGCCGACGCTCAACAGTACAATATCCAATGATTCAGAAAGGAACCTTGTCAAGTTGGCAGATGCTCAATACCAAATCTCAGATGATCTCATGAGGGTGTGACTTCTCTTCAGTTGCGGGCAAAAGGAAAGAGTCCAGGACATGTTGCGCAATTTTGTTTCTACACCACTCCAATGGGGAAACATCCGCACCCCAAAAGCCTACCAGGTGGCAGCAAACCCTGTGGTCACTGAGTCAAGTGACATAATGCCCCGAAATAATTCTTGCATCCAAGTGGCTTTCCCGCAACTGCAAAGTTTACGTTGTAAACCTGGCCTTGGTGTTTGCGAAGGATTTTTTCTGGTCAGACGGGTTCCGGAAAGGTAGGAGTCCAGGGGTTGAGTTGAGGAGGTGACCACCCATCGTTGCTTTTGTGTTCGCAAGCGTTCACAAGCGTTTGCGTCCGCGAAGCGTCCGCGAAGAGTCCGCAAGCGTTCGTGAGCGCCGTGGCCGCGATGAGTCACGGGACTTGTCGGGGTTGCATTCTCGTAGCTGTCATCGCTTTTGGAGCCTTGCCTTCTTGTCACGGTCAAAATGCTCACAGGGATGGAACTGTTGTCGCTTTTGGATCCTGGTCTTCTTGTGGCGCTGCGTGTCAAAAGCGCCAACAGTCAGAGGGATGGGACGTGTCGGGGTTGCCATCTTCATAACAGTTTTCTCTTTTCGACCCTTGCATCCTGGTCCAGAGCTTGGAGAGTGAAGAGCAAAGTGAAGTGAAACGTGGCATATAGTCATGTAGATTGGAGGTGGAGAGTGAGCGGAGTGTGAAGTGTGGGATGTGGAGTGGAGTGTGGAGAATTGAGAGTGCAGAGTGAATGGAATGGAGCGTGGATAGAGGGGAGAGTGGGTTGTGGAGAGTGGAGACGGGAGAGTCGAGAGTTTTGGTGAGCGGGAAGTGGAGTGTAGAGAGTGAAGCGAGGAGAATAGAAGTGGAGTGTAGAGAATGGAACGTGGATGGAGTGGAAGGAGTGAATAGAACGGAGAGTGGAGAGCAGGGAGTGGAGATGTGTTCTGCGTATCGTGTCGTGTGTGACGCATTTATCTGCGCAGATTCCGTGGTCCCGTGTTTGCATTAGATTCCTCTGTCTTGAAGAAACTGTAAGTCCTTCTGCAGCACAGTGGCCATCTTAGATTATCTTTTGCGTTCTTGTGTAGCTATGCATTTTCCGTACTCGGTGTAATTACTCTAGTCTAGCTGTGTTGATTGAGCACTCCTGCTTGAGGTGGATTGAAAGTTGGAGGGGGCAGGCTGCCGCACAGGGAGAATGGTTGTTGCATTAGATTTGTTGTCGAATGCGCATGCATAGTCTGCTGGTGCTGAACAAGCCTGAATCTGTGTGCGACGTGCGAGATATGGTATCTACACACGGACATGATCGTGCAATAGACTGCTAAGACAGATGCATGCAGTTGGAACCCGTCCAGGTCTGCAGCCATCTGGATCGACGCTGAATTCCTGAAAGGGGCCTCTGTGCCTTGGCGTTCAGAAAGGAATGCGTGTATTTTAACGTGCTTCTCGTCTTCGTCTCGGGCAGCCATGTTGATGGAACAACACTCCGCTGCCTCCAAAGTCCCGCCTCTATGAGTAATACGGAAAAGATCACAGTGTGCCGATGATGCTGGGCAGGGGCCTTGCGAAACCTTCGGGACTGACGAGCCGCTCAGTGGCTCGGAGGAGTTTGTGGTCCGGTCCTTCGAGCTGCAACGGCATGATTGCTTTCTACTGCCTGGCGGCGATGCTTGCCTTACTAGCTGCTAGACTCAGGTTTCTGTGGCCAGCCCCAAGCCAAGCACAAAAGGCCCATAGACCCGTAAGACACCCACAATGCTTGACCACAAGCCGCCGACATGCTTCCTTCACAGCGCAGAGCTGTGCATCTAAAATGTTGTTATTTCTCGTTACAGGTCCTTCCTTGCCAGTTTGCATNNTGCGTCCCATGCATTCCTGCTGCTGCTTTCCTAGTAGAAGGATGCATGTGGGGTGGGCACATGTTGCAGAGGTTAGCTGCGGGCGACCGCATGCCTAAAGCCTCTTTGCCATGTGCTTGTCACTGAAACTATATAAAAGCTTCAATGTGGCAGACATGACAGATGCTGGGGCTTCGACACGGCAAGCACTGAGCTCACGGCAAGCGAGGCATTCGCTCTTTCCCTCTTTCGCTGAGACAGTCTTGTGACAGTTTCTGACACTGGAGAGATGCTGTGGCAGACTCTGGGTGCCGCACTAGCCCTAAAAGGGATGAGCATGCGCCTGTACATGCCCTACATCCAAGTATGTATATGTATATATATATATATATATGGGTGGTTGTCAAAATTATGGTCCCTGTTTGGGCATCCCAAATACTAGGTGCCGTATCATAATAGGGATCCAAAAAGGGACAATAATTTTGACAACCACCCATATATATAAATATGTATATATTATACAGAGAATACATGCGCATGTATGTATTATATATATATGTAGGTATGTATGTATGGTTTCTTTCAATGGCAGCAGGATGTTCGTATGCTGCTACGTGAGCGTGCTTGGGAGCAGGCTCGGTGTTTCGAAATTCCAGTGCTTCAAAGCAAGCTTATGAATTTGCGTAGGTGGCAAGCCTGTAGATTTCGAGATGCAGATACGGAGTTTGAGCAAAGCTTTGCCTTTCGACATGTCTTAGCTTTGGGTTCAAGTTTGGAGAGGGGGTCGAGTGAAACGCCTTCACCGAAGGTAGGGAGCAGGAACTGTACAGTCCGCGTTTTTAGTGGATGGCCGAGCCTGATGATCCACTTGTGGTTAATGTGGTGGGACGCCACAAGGAGCCTTGGAACACTGCTATGTTGCCATAGCAGCTTAGTCTTCTCAGCTCAGCTGTGCAGGAGCGCGAGAACCAGGATCTTCAAGGTGAGTACCACATGAAGCTTAGTTGCACCAAGCAAACCACCACAGCCATACAGTTGCTGATTTTTCATGTCCTGAATCTCTCTGACAGGATCGGTATGGTGCATGGCCGTCCTGCTTATCGCAAGCCGGGTACTAGGAGCTCAGACTCAGACCATGCCCTGAGCTCTCGCGGTTATTCCACAGAGCCTTCCTGAAGGACAGTGATCCGGTATTGGCCGGTTGCAGACCGCTGGCTGATAGACCGAGAGGGCGTCCAGGATCATCACGTGCTATGCCGGCGTTGGAAGTTCAAAGTTGTCTTGCTTTGCCCAACATGCCATGGCATTGAATTGAGTTCGGCTCCGAGTATAAACGCAGGAGTCTGACATTTGCAATGCCTATGCAGAGCAGGGTGGGGCGAGACACCCTGCAGTCGAGGAGCTTGTGATACTTGGACTTGGATGGCTTTCAATTTCTAGCTGAGTGGCGCGGGCTTTAGTGTTCTTGCTCTGAGTGCTTAGATGGCGCGTTTGGGAGTCGCAGCATCGGCAACATATCCGTGATCCTGAGCAGCCAGCCTTGCAAGAAACGGGAGTCCGCAGGCTGTGGGTACGTCTATTCTATGGCCAGGGGTCATAGTTTGCAACCTGTGGACACGTGTGCGCGCATGCGTGTGTAGCTTTTTACGTGCTGTTGCAGTTCCAGGTGATACAGCATGTGCTGTTAAAGTGCTTGCTGAAGTCCTTGTCGGTACGGTATCACGAGGTTTCTCGTCACGGCAGCGCCGGGCACCATCCAAGCATTCTTGACTGCAGAAAAGAGCATCAGCATCACCTGTGATTCTCAAGTCTTTTAACCACTTGGTCGGGTTCCTAAAGCTAGGCAATAGTGACAATAGTGGCATGGAAGCACCCAGCACAAGGGAAAGCTGTGGTCATCAGCACGAGGTGCTGGGGCGTGCCGCTGGAAAGGAGAACTGGGCTCTAAATGGTGAGCATCCTGGCAGAAGAGGCATTTGTTGCTGTGAATGCCAGTTTGCACGTCATAAACGGTTGCGGTTTCGGCCCAGAGAACTGAGCTCAGTCTTACACATACAGTATGTTAGTTCCTGTAGCTGACATCAGAAGCCTGCAGCAGCTGCATTTCTTGTTTCTATACTTCTTCCAGCCAGCTCTTTGTAGGTATGCGTGGCCCTCGTGCTTCCTGCGAGAGTGTTGTTTCTTCCATCCAGCAGGTTTCTACCTTGACAGGAGGCTCAGAGTCTTCGGAAAGATGCCAAGGGCACTCGGCACTGAACACTGGCTCGATGCACGCGTTGATACCGACCCGCTTGCCTCCGCCTCGAGCTGTTCATATTGAGCCGTCAAGCACGAATACGGGAAGACCGATGCACGCTGTGAGCCGAAAGCAGCCACTCACTGCACCGGCCGCCTGCCAGGCGGGCGATAAGTTGGGAGCTAGTGAATTGCAAGGTTTCCCCGTTTGGCAGCCACGGTCGTGCACGATCAAGTCTGAATCTGTCTGTCTTGGCAGCGTTCCCGTCAGCCATCCGTACCCTGTATCTCCGCGTTGTACTGGCAGGCGCTGCCCTCCTGTTTTCTTATGGCCTCAAGCACAACCAGAGTCTGATGGAGATGTCGATACGGATTCCTTGCCGATGCCAGATGCGCCAGAGAGCGATGAACATGAATCCTTGCCTGAGAGGCGCCCCGCGGATGATTCCGAAAGCTCTTACAGCTATTACAGTCAGAGCTCTGCTGACGAAAGCCCCCCTTATGCGACCATGGGGCCTCCGGTATTCTTATGGGCACCAGCACAGGAGGAGTCTGTCCCTGATCTAAACACGAATCCTTTGCAGGAGCTGGATACGCCAGCAGAGCGCGAAGACAAAGGACAAGAGAAGAGCAAATCCTTTTCTTTGAAAATCTCGCGCGTGGGTAGGGTGAGCTGCCGTGAGGATGCAGTCGCTAAGGCGGACCTTAGCATCCTAGAAGCAGGTGAAGAGGGAGATTCGGAACCTCAGTTGGTGAGCATTGCAAGCCTTGCTACAGCCCACAGCGAGCTTGCCCTTAACTGGGATCAAACAAGCCGGGAAATGGTTGCGCAGGATACTCCGGATACGTTTATTGTTGATGCCGGCACGCCGGAGGTGAACCCTGCCACAAGATCAAAGCATGCTGTGAATGCCACAGCTTGGCGCGCTGCCAAGGTGGCTACTGTGAAGGGGAACAACATGTTCGATGACTCTGCCAGTGGCTCCATGGAGGTCCAAGGTACGACTGTTGGGAACTCATTGGTACCCCCTGAAGAAGCAGCTTTGCCGTCGACTCT
The DNA here is from genome assembly GCA_905231905.1 of Symbiodinium pilosum. NCBI lineage: Eukaryota > Dinophyceae > Suessiales > Symbiodiniaceae > Symbiodinium > Symbiodinium pilosum. The sequence goes on from CAJNIZ010037646.1 coordinate 17,397, forward strand.
TGAAAACATGCCAGTTTATGAAGCGAGCTCCGATGCCAATAGCGACAGCAACGCCAGTGACAGCGAATATTGGGCGTGCCGGCAGAGATTTGAACATTCTGAAGACAAAGGGGGGGACACAGACGCCTCAGAGTTTGATTTTGCCAATCAGCAGCGTTGCCAATCCAGTTCTTCTGCGAACGTCTTGGGCCCGAAGCGAATGTGGAGTCTGCCGGCCGTTGTCAGCATACCTTCAAGAAGCAAGGATCATGCAGCCGATGCACGCCTGGGGAGCTTGCTAGCGCGAGCACTCCCTATAAATGCTCAGCCTTCACATGGCCGGAAAGGTCGCCTTGCAAGCAGACAAAGGGATATATGCAGCACGGCCTAGGTACAAGCTGATTGGACTTCACCAGGGCAAAGTCGCTTACCAGAAGGCAGGCAAGTTCAAGCCGCCCGTCAGAATATGCGTTTCTTGTGGAGCTGCCTGACCAAGTCTGTAGTACTCGCCATGTTGCATGTTGCTACACTAAGGCACGCCATCCGCATCTTGGAGCCAACATTCTGATAGACTTGCTGACGCCAGTTGTGACGAAGGGCTCTGATCACTGTACGGTTCTGCAAAGGATACTGGCGAGTTGGCGATAGGCCAGGCAATCTCGAAAAATGTGCTGGATGGGCGTGCTTGCCCTGCGGATGTCCAGACAAACTGTGGCACAGTATGCTATCCCGAGAGAGATCTGTTTGTGTTTTCACTTGCCATTTGTGACTGGGTTTGGACTTAACCAACGTCCACCTCTGATCCGCGACTATGGGTTCTGGCACCAGGTGGCTTATTGACTTGGAGGGCTTGCGAGATGTGGACATCTGCAATGCTTATGCGGATGCTCAGAGCACCAGCTATCCAGGCCGGAACGTTGCACAGGAGACGGTACCATGCTTTGTGGCGTGCAGGAGCCGGTCCAGGTCGGCATGGTAGCATGGAATCACAAGCTGAGGTGAGATTCGCCTCCAGTGGCATATCTGGGATTCAACCAGGCAGACTTGAACAACACTTGGCAGTACTGAGTATTTTAGGCGGAGGGTCAGGTTCTGATGCTTCCATCCCTTCCTTTTTTTTCTTGTCTCTGAAGCTTGGTGCAGGCAGCGTCACATACTAGACAGCAGTCTTTGCACTCTGGTGACGCCATCTGTCATCGAAGTGGTCGGCAGGGGCCTTACTCCAGCCACAGCTAGCTCAGTCTTCCAGACCCATGCTTTGTGGTTTAGCCTTCTCGTGCGCATGAGGCCGGGAGTCGCCAAAGGAGAACACAGCGATGAAGCTACGCTGGAAATTCTAGCTTTGCAGCTTTAAGTAAGTGGCAGTGGTGACTACCGGTTGGCTTGAAAAACTTCGGGGATTTGACACAGCAGTCCAAGTCCAGGAACGGCAGCTACCACTTGGCCCCTCGTCCGCGGCGTAGGAGGCAAAGGTTCCTTTTAGCGGCGCAGTGTCAGGTGGGCCTCCACGCAGGGCAGCCGGCCTACATGAAGGCCAAGCTCAGCCTTCCCTCCGTTCATCTCCCTTCATCTCCCTTCCCCTTAAATTCTTTCCACCTGGCTTTCCAACGGGCCAGGCTGATGGAAGCGGTCATGCCATCCGATATTGGCCACGGGAGGAGCGGTGGCTTATCGACTTGGACGGCTTGCAGCTAAGACTGCATGAAGGGGCTACCCTCACGGATAAAAACATTTTTTGGAGCACGGGCAGCCGTACTGTGCCCCTGCCAACTGAGATGAACTTCTACCGAACGATGTGCATGCATGTCACTCATACTCAAGTGTTCTGCTGCGGCAGCTTAGGCGTGATACAGAGATCTGCAATGCTTATGCGGAAGCAGGTGGTTTCTTGTCAGAAGCACAGAAAGGCATCCCTCACAGCTTACGGGGACAAGACCCCCGCAATCGCAGTGTGGGGTCCTGGCTCCAGCAAAGCTCAGGAACAGGTGCGCACATGCATCCTGGCCACCTCAACCTTGCTGCTTGGCAGAAAACCTCGTTGCATTTAGTTGAGGTGCTTTAGCATAGAACGGCATTTGAAAGTCGTTTACAGTTGGCTTCGATGTTAGGTGTGGCACGTCTGGGAAACGAGCCGTGGGCGGCACCTCACGGATCCAGCGGTGCGCTCGTACCAAGCTTAATTGAGAGTCCTGAACAGCTCTGTGCAGTTCTACCTCAGATTTCTCATGCAGTTGCAGCGGCCACCCATGCATCAACCTCCTGCTGAAAGGTTTGTTGCGCCGCATTTCGTGAGAATATCTGGCCGGGACCCGTACAAAGAAAACTCGACGATCAACGGACTCTTGGACATGCTGGCTGATGTGCAGTGTACAACAAGATAACCTAGAATACCTAGAGCAAGAGCAGTCTACGACGTCTCCTCTGTAACAAGCTCATGCCACGAGTTGCTCGGGACATGCAGCTATGTGCCAGCGGACTTTCTCGAGTGTAGAGTTTGTTCTCTTGATAATCCAGGTGATTACGAGCTGGTCAAGATCGTTGAGGGCAAGCCTGCCTACAAAAAGGTCTGGAGAACTTTCATCCATTTTCTCTGTAAGTTGATGTCACCTGCAATGCAGCTCTTTAATTCGATGCTGACTTCAATTGATGACATTGGCATTTAGAAAGCAGTGCATGCATGGACTAGACTTATGCAGCCCAATTTCTTCTCCAGAATCATTTCCCGGACCGCAGCTGCCAGTCTGTATATAGCCCTCTGACGTTTCGCATTGTGGCCACTGGATCTCTGGGCAGGCAGATAATGACCATGTGATCCGATTCTGGCCAGCAGAGGAGTGCCTCGACATGGCAACCTCTGGAATGTTTTTCTTTGTGCTTTGCCCGGTGGTGTGCCAAGCGCCTAGGCGATGGATCATTGACCTCGAAGCTGGCAAGGGGCTTAAAGCACATTACACGACAGTCATGTGATAGGCATGCCGAACAGCAAAGGATTCCATGGCGGAGATGTCGCGAACTCCTTCGCGGATGCCAAAGGTGCATGCGACTGTGCAATTGGGCCGGAATTAGTGAGCCCGGAAGCTTGGCCAGGTGCAGAAAATCCTGGCAACAGCGAGTTGCGACTTGATAAAATTTGATGAGAGCAAGCCCGTGAGCGACAGCCTGTTCGAATTGTGTGAGAGCAAGAGAGCATGCGCTGATCCATTTTGGCACTGAAGGCTATGGTACGTTTGGGAAACGAGTCGAGGGCGCCATGTGCCTGACGAAGACGTCATTGCCGACGCGGTCTGGCTTCCTCCTGTCGATCGGGCAGAAGTTGTTGAGTCATGTCGCTGGATGTTGCTCGATAGTTCCGTCGTCTACATAGTGTGACATGGCAGATTCGTTTAGACATTCGTGGCATGACCCAGGTAGACTGGTCCAAAGTGCCTGGAGTCTCTGATTGACGCCTGGCCGCGCCGGGTGGTCAGGTTTGGTTAATGAGTATCTCGCTTTGTAGCACCCCAGGCCCCAACCTGGTCTGCAATTTCCCAATCGTCTTTGAAATTCGGGATGCATGCCGCCCTGCACAGCCAATTGCTAGCTTGACTTCTGACTGAAATTATGATGGGCATGTTTCGGTAGATGCAGGACTGCTGCGAAGCTACATCTTTCAGCTGCATCAATTAGGTGACTGGCTCAGGACACCGAGGCGAGGGATGTACTGCTCAGTCATAAACACAAGCCTTCCGGCCCGCAAGCATGTTTGTGCGCGTCTTCAACAAACATTCCTTACACGTCGGTGTTGTGTCATATGAGTAGTCGGCTGGCGAGTAGTGGCACTGCAACACTCATGCTTTCACGCGATAAGTGCACCAACACTGACTTGTTGCACGAATTCCCAGTTGCAGTGTCGTAGCACGCCACTCTCCACGTCATACCTATTCATTGGTGCAGCAGGAGGTGTGATACTAGACATCATTTGGAATACTTTTAGTCCTAGGGCAGAATTTAAACCGCCAACGGCCATCAACAGAATCTGTTGGCACAGTCTCTGCTAAAAACCTGGTAAGCGGCGTGGTGTTCTCTGAGCACTTCATGCTGCACTATGGGTAGTTCATGATTGATTGGTGTGATGAAAGGCCTGCATCACTGATTGGGCTGGGCTTGAATGCCTGGTTCATTGTCAAATGGTGCTAGTCCAAGTCATACCATGACTGGCTATGCGTGTTTAGACTAGACCTATACCTCATGCACTCCGCTCGAAGAGCGCGTGCTTGAAAAATGTGTGCTGTCTCTGGGCTGGTGGTTGCAGCTTCGCTGGAGTGCAATGTATGGTGGGGAGCTGGTCAGCTTGACAGCTTTCCTCAGCTCTACGCCGCAGGCACGTGCAGCTCGCGAATTCCGATGGCCGTGACTTCTTTCTTCCCCTTCGTTCAGCTTGATCTGACTCTCGAACTGAAGTGTCACTCCTCCATGTCCAAAGCAAGCTGCTGCTGTCACACTGTCGTAGTTTAGCGAGCATCATGGAGGCTGTAGTAAACAGTCTGGAGTATTTGCTTCGAGGCTGACCTGTTTTTTTTTTTGTTTGTTGCTTTCCAAAAAGCAGCATCTGACGTGGCTAGAACACTTTTGTATTTCATTTGTCTCCTGGGATGGAGTGCAGCTTGCCCTTGAGCCTGGAAGCAATCCGCAGTGTCAGAGTTTGCGTGCTCTGCGCTGCTGTCCAAGTGCTGGCAAGTCATTAGTCTCTGCAAGTTACGTTGGGCCCATTGCACACATTCTGCCTAGAGGTAGAGCTGTGAGGCAAATGCGGGCAGGAGTAGTAGCCCCAGTGCAAAAGCACTGCGGAAAACCATGAGCATCCCATTAGTTTTTCAGAAATGAGAGGGGGATGCGTTTGCCAAGCCAGGGATAGGCATTCATGGCAGGAAGGCAGGTTTGTGCAGACACATCTGATCTCCTTTGCAGCTTCAAATTCCAGGAGACATGCGTCATGTAGCCGGAAAATGCAGTAGCATGGATCTGTCTGATCTAGTTAGCGACTCGTAGGCATGCTAAGTCTTGCCAGTGCTTTGGACAGCCATGGTCAATCATCCATTCTTCTTTCGCTGCACTTGGCAGGCTTATGTTTGTGATTTAAAAGTTTGGCGGTGGATCGTTCTTTGGTCGTTTCCTTGGGTTATCTGCGAAGGTGATCGTGTTCTCTGCGCTGCTCGCCTCTGCCCCAGAAAGAAATGCTATCGTCTTGAAGTTTGATGCTTCGTTCTGGCGCATTTCTCCACTCGGTAGGGAAAGACCCGCTGTGTTGCGTGTCAGGTGCTGGCCACTGGGCTGCCATGCTCGGAGAGGACTCTAAGTACTGACGATTTGCTCGTTAGGGTGCCCATTCGAAACCTTTTCCCTGTGTTTTTCTCATTGGAGAAGTGGGCCAGCCGGAGCGTTTGCAAACCACGTGACCCTTGAACCCGTCGCCCGCTAGAGGCACTGCAAGGCCTGTCGGGCTCGCAAGGAGCCCAAAAGGGGTCGCATCAGGCAGGACACTTCAGGGCTGCGGCTACTATTCTCGAAATTTGCAGGCTGACAAAAGCGTTTCCCCGAAAAAGCGAATGCGAAGGCTTTCGAGCGTTGGAAATCGACTGCGCCACAAGCATGTACTTAACCAGGTTTTTGACAGCATGAGAAACATCATGTACGCACAACAATGTCATCTGGGATATAAGGAGACATGATGGATACCAGCCTTCTTCTTGCAATAGGAAAACCCCTCTATGTGGAAATTTGTACGAGTGTTAAGGTAAAGATTGGCAGCGCCTTTATGGTGTGCGCGATAAACCGCGACAGCGATGGCGTCAGTAAAATGAATAGATGCGTCCGCGTCCCCTAAATGACCACATAATTGTAAATGGTCAACGGTTGACATCTAGTGAATGTTTGGATAAAATGAGACAGTGAACCGAATCAACATGATAATATCAGATAATATCGCTGTAATGCAACATGGCGAGTGAAAATTCAAGCTACTTGAAAACTGTGCCAAGTACAGAGAGAAGAGGAGAAAGACAGAGAGATAAACCACGTCGTAAAACACGGGCTGGAGTGAGGGGGGGGGGGGGCAACGTTAAGCTCCTGAGGAGCCGATACCCACTCTGCTGAACAACGCTAAACCGATTCCTGTTTCACAACGAACCGACTTCGGACAACGTGACTTGGGGATGCGCTTGCGCGAGGTTCTTTCCAACAAGCAGACAAGCACAACAGATAAGCGCCAGGCCCTAGGCTGCACTGATACTAGCTTAGGGGCCTCAGAGCCTAAGCAGACAGGACAAGAAAGGGTCGCTGAAAATGCTTGGCGGCTGTCAGTGTAGCATCAAGAAGCAGCAAATAGCATTAAGATGGTTTTATCTCTGCAGAAGCTTCTATGATCGCTGGCCAGCTCTGTTATTCGTGCACAATTCCTGGAGGCTAGTGCTCTCTGCGATGCTCATGATATGAATGACCCCGAAAAAACGCCAAAATTCCGGCGCGGTGGCTGTTGCAGGAATCATGTTCGCTGCCTGAAGTTAGCCGCAAGTGCTACCCTGCTGCTGCGCTACCCTGCTGCTGCTGCTGCAAGATGCAACCCTGCAGTTTTTGGCCGACAGGGTGGAAAACTTAATGCTGGTCCACGGACAGAGCAGCTCCGAAAGAATAAATCGATTCCCAGCCTTGTCATGACAGTCGTGCCATCAGGACAGGTGAGTGCGAAGTCCAGCAAGAATTGCTTGAGCTATCGGAGGTGCGAGTTGCGGGGTTCTTGTGACTTCATGCTCGGCACCTTGATGCCATGTGTTGCACAAGGCCAATGCTACAGTGAGCCTGAGCCTGGATGAGCGACGGGAAGTTTCAGACTTGGCTGTTTTTCCGAGCTCAGGTGAATCAGCAGACGAGGACAGCGTGCACGAATTGCTGTGGCCCTTGTGCTAATGACACTGATGATTTGTCAGCCAGGCCGCGAAGCCGAAGGTGCTAAAAGCACGTGCTTTCGCACCATGTAATTTCTTACTTCCGTCAGCGTAAAGCCTGGCACAAGTAGTCAATGACAGGGGATCTCAATGGATGCGCCCAAGATTGCGATATTGTGCATCTTCGCCGGCGCCATGCTGTCCTGGACACAGCCTCAGGTGCATGTGAGGAAGCCCTGATTCTGAGCTACATGGGGCCAGGTTATCTCACATCGGCTGGGTTTTTCACGCATCGAGCAGCGTCCACACTGGGGGACCCAGTTCAAAATCATGCGCTTGAGTAGATGTGGTGCAAAAGCAATTCTTGCAGTTGTTCTGTTTCCACAGCGTCCATACATGATGCGGCATGTTTGTATGGCGTCGTTGTATCTGTTGAGCAGCGTCCACACTGGGGGGATCCTCATACTAGAGTTACTAGAAGATACCACTCATCTCGGATAGGATATTACGCATAAAATGTTTGGGTGTTTGGGTGGATTTCTATGTGAACTGATTACATGAATCGGGAAATGACAGTATCTCATCATCCCATGTTGGGGCATATGCAAAAACCAGCGTCTGCATGGGGAATCATACGAAATTTGAGCTTTGAATCTTGTGATTTTCTTCTAAAACCCCAGCGTCCACAGCTAAACGGGAAATCTGCCCTTACCTTGGTTTGCCCTGGAGGCAGCGTCTACATGGGGATTACCATTTTCTGATGNNCCCGCTGATGTGAAATCTTCCCAATGCCAGCTTCCACAGTAGATGAGGTGTATTCTGACCGACTGATGTGTGTTAACCCCGGCACAAGTAAGGTTTTTGGAACTCTTTGACTGGACAAACACACCACGGGCAGCATAGATGTCAGTTTGACAGCAGAGGGGCTGGAGCTGACGTGCCTATCCAGTCCAACGAAGCTATGGCAAGTCAGTAGATGCAGGGGCTGATGACCCTTGTGTACCTGGATGGACAGAGCGGAAGCCATGTTTCCGTGGCAGAGATGATGCAGCTTTCCGGAACAAACCGGGACAACAGGCTGTTTGATTTGCAGTGACTGTGAACATGTGTGAGTATCTTATGTGGACATCTTGTGGCAGGGTTGCCAGGCCATATGTGGTAGCAATTCAGCTTCTTGATGAGCATGCTGGTCTCTCCCCTTACGATGGACGGCCAAGAAAGTACAGTGGAGCTCCTTCGACTCCGGGGCCAATGTTGCCAACCGCAGTCATCTTGCAATGCGCTGCGCGGGTCGTTGTGCGACCTTATACGGAAACGTGAAAACAATCCTGCGGGTGTCCAGCTCATTTTACCCTCCCAAGGTGAATGGGCCCAAGAGTCCTTGGTGAAATTCTGAACAATGGAAGGATCTCAGTACCTTAATGGGGGTCCGAGGTGGGTTTGAATGGAGGCCAATGGAGGCCACAGTCGCCACGGAGAGGCCCACAGCCACATGAAATTTTCACGGGCTCAGGACGCACTTTGACTCAATCTTATGTCTGTGGTAGTTTTGCGACAGTCTGGTGTGAATGTTGTTAGACTTCGCTTGTGCATCATGCCATAATCTGTGCCTGATACACCGCATTTGTTCATCGTCATTGCTCTCTGAAAAAACTGATCAGATAACAGAATCAAGGAGCTGAGGAGGCACAGCTCGTTGAGGAAGGCCAAAAGGTCGTGCTGGTCCACGTCGGACTCTGATTGAGATGAGAGAGCACAAGCCGACTATAAAGGGGAGATCGATGCCTCGTGAGGAGTACATTTTACAATGGGCACTGCCAGTTGGAAATGTCGCTTTGCTACCACCACCGACCATGCTGCCATCATGGGCCGTGATCGTGGAAGTGCGCACTTCGTTCAATTGATCGGCGTGTGCAATTCACAGATACTGTGGCAGATGCCCTCCTACATTGAGTGATGTTGATTCAAGTGCAGCGTTAATTTGTCTTCGATCAACCGCAACTTCAGGCAATGTTGTGCCTGCATTGAATGCTGTAGCTTTAAACGCATCGTTGAAAGGGCGCCCACCAACACCTTCAACTCATGCCGTTTCCTCGATTACCGGTGTCGATCCCAATCCCGCGAACGATGGATGGTTCATCGGAGATTCTGCAGGGGCCAGTGCTTGAGTATCGTGACGCTCAGATTTCGGTCCCGTCTGCAACTGACAGCGTCTTTTCCGTATTTTCCGTTAATGCAGGCCATCTAGCAGGAGGTGCACAGCCTGTGAGTCTCATGGGGCAGGCCTCTTCGGTACCCCACTCTGCAGGAGGAAATTGTGTTGAAGAGCAGGACGTATCTATATCTGAATTGTGCCAGCGCCGTCCGGTACCATGACCACCTGAATGAGACGAGGTACCTGTCTTCGATGACTCCCCAGACATGTCAGTTTCTCAAGGATCCGTTGCCCAGAGTACGCTTTCTTCAATCCACGATGTCTGTGCATTGGCGGCTTCTGGATCTGGAACGTGGTCTGGCTTTTCTGGGGTGGGAACACTGCCAGATGATGTGCGGGAATATGCACCCCTCCTTTCATCTGCAACCACAAGCGAATGATCCAGTCTACTGGCATGTAGTCCCAAAGAATGTGTGTGGCGAACGGGCAAAGAACGCCTGATCCTGGAATCTCCCTCACGCAACCTAGCAAGTCGCGCTGCTCTACTTGCGACCCCCTACACTTCACGTCTGAGAATGTATTTAACCGTGCTCGAAGTCGAACGGGAAGTCGCCAAAGCAAGCAAAGTTAGATGGTCAAGGAAACTGCACGTGGCATCTTCTCTCAAAGGAATTCGGCTCCGGCTCATGATCGCTACCTAACACACAGCAGATCTTGCGCCGTTCAAGCCTAAGATGATCTTGAAACAGGCACACACGTCGCATTCACAGCCTTGAGGCAACTAATTGAGACTACATGTCACCTCGATCCACTCGCAGCTCTGCACAAATCCGAAGAAACAGCGTGATGATTGGTTGTCTCGTTGCGTCAATTGTCTCTCAAATTTCAAGCACGCTTTGGGCAAGTGGTTTAAAAGGTTACTTGAAGAGGCTCAACGTCCTGTTGCATCCTTATCAGTTGATGTCTGAGTTTGTTGGGATTGCAATAATCGAAGTTGGTCTGGAAGACGAGCCACGTAAGAAAATTGCGCCTGGGCCCGCCAGTGGTCCAGTTCATGATTCTTCGTCCGATGCTATAGCCGCCATGCTGCTTGAAATAACACCTTCTTCATGCAAGTGCTCCGAGGACACGGTGCTGAATGGATCTACAAGGATCCTAGCCTGTGAGAACATGAATGCTTGCCTCAAAAAGCGCAGTCAAGCCTGACTCTAATTCAAGAGGACTCGAGCGCAACAGAACAAGCAAGCGTACAGGAAGGCACACACGCAGACTCATGCAATGGAACTTTACTCTTAGCAGACATATTGAATCTGTGGAGAGCTTAGACGGCAGCAGCACACACGGACTTGAAGTGAACTAGATTGAAACTTCATTCGCGCCGGCTCCAGTCCCGGAATATGCATCTGTAGGAAGAACGGTCTCCACTCATCCGCACTTTGATTGGCACGTCTGCAGAATCAATGGTTTCTACGCGCCAGATATCCCAGGAGTCAGCCGACTCCACATGGCGTGCATATAGAGAATTCCAATCATGACATCATGCAAAAAGGATTTTTCACATGCCGCAATGACGGCTGATGTGTGTCGCACCTCACAAGTCTGTGACTGTCAGCCGCTTCAAGCTCAGGTGGTAGGTGATTGCATGCTTGTGCCTTAGCATGCCAGCCATGCATTACGTGGCAGATTCAACTTTCATTACGAAGGAACAATGGTTTTCACACAGATTTCCAGACAAGAAGCCCAGAAGGCCATTGTTGACCCCACCAGTCACTGAGATGCGACAGTCCAGTGCAAACCTATTACAATGCTAATGGCACATGTTCAGCTGGCTAGAAGGGGGTTCCTTACAAATTGTAACGTCATGACAACTACAGAGTGGGATGTGTGGCGGATTCTCAGGAGCAGCATCTAATTGTAGTTTGATTGTGATTTTGATGGAAGTTTGTTCTCCGTCTTCAAAATTTATTGGGAGAGAATTCGAGATTGAAAAGTATGGGAAGGATCCTGAGCGCGATGATATGCTTGCGTGTAATGGTTCTTTACCCATGTGGACATATCTGCCTTGTACTGTGATGTTACCCTCTCCTCGAAAGGTGTGTGGGGAAGTCCATGACCACACGGGTATCTAAAACATGATTTGAATGCAGGGGATCCGGCGGCTTTCCAGATGGCTCGGGCCAACGAAACTCCATGCGGCTTACCCCGAGCCAGGATATGCGGTTGGGACACCAGCTGCGCGTACCTGCCATCAGTGCAAGCAGAAATCCAGAATCAGCTCGCTGAACGATTTGAACAAGGAGAAAAATATTCTTGAAAGCACATGGGTTCCGTTCAAATGGGTTATCAGGGTTATAGGGTGCTTTGCAAAAGTTGCGAAGATACCGTGCAAGGAGATTGTGGGGTTGGGCATTGCAAGCATGTTGGGAACTGGGGGGATACTTTGCGTTTGGGCGCAGCGAAGGGATACTCTGCGGTTTGGCTCTGTTGGGCACTGCAGGGATACTCTGCGGTAGGCAATGCGCAGGGATACCCTGCGGTCGGGAACCGCATGCTGTCCTTGAACTCAATCTGTGGAGTGCGCTTGGGGCTCTCCTGGCTTTCGTTCAGCCCACTGAAGGGCGAGCTGTTGCCGAATAAACAATTGCACGTCAGGGCAGCGAGCAGACAAATGCAAACAGGAATTTGTTTTACTTCTGTTCTGAATTTTCCAACAGATATCAAGGTGAAAGAACCGACACCGAAAGGTTGCGCTTGCATGAGCCTGAGCATAGCAATAGTCAACTCACGCCAAAATGCTCCAACAGCTGTACCCCCGAAGCGCTCAACCGCATGTGATCCCTGTAGTTCACGACCGCAAGACATCCCCAGCCGCAAAGTGTCCTTGCATTGAGAAGACTCCTGAATTCGAGCCAGTCGCCATCACCCACCTAAGGAGAATTTCAGACATGGGAATGAATTTCCAGAATGTGTTCAGGGTCCCGCTGCAAAAGCAAGCAGCCGTGCTCAAGCCATACCGAGCCGGTTTGCAAACACTTTTCTTCTCTTGTTTGTCTTTCCAAAAAGCCAGCAGCCTCAGTTTATGGAATTGGTTTGGGGCGAAGCTTACCACCACAAGGCCTCGCAACCTCTTTTTTGCGTTGGTAGCGCGGGCACGCCTACAATCCCCCGGCTGTTTTTCTGCTGAGGATTCTGGCCACCATCAAATGGGCCGCTGATGGTTCGCTGCCTGCAAGGACGGAAGCATTTTGGCTGTCCAGAGCTGTCGGCGTTCTGAAGCTCATAGATGGCGATAAAGCTTTTTTGAGGCTTGCGGTATGGGGATTGCTGCCTGAGGTGCAAAGTGTCGGCATTTCTTGTAGTGAGATGCAATTGCTAAAAGATGACATCTGGTGCCGGAGCAGGGTGTCTATTTCGCAATGTGCTTGAAGGCCTTTGCCGCCATCAGTGTCCGCGCTGTGGCTGCACTGCTGCGATTGAAGAGGCTTCGGGACTTCTCTGACTGAGCTTCTAAGACCCTGCATGCATGCTGAATTTGTTGTTTCTCCCAGCTTTCTGCCAGTGGCTCCACGCCGGTGCTGGCACTGAAGTCGTGCGTCAGCGATGGCAATGCCGGGGAACTGGCCGAGGCCATATACTTCTTTTGCTGACTACTTGGCCCAGCTAAGGTCAAGTGACTACCAAGCACTTGCCAAGTATTAAATAGAAAAGGACATTTTGCCGATGATGAGCAGGCCTTGCGAGAACATGGCAAGCGGGCTGAGCTGGTGGTTGACGCCTGAGACAACCTGACCTGAAGTTTGGAACGCAAACTGCGTCTCAGGCGCTGGAGCTTCCCTACAACCATGAGCTAAGCGAAGCAGGCCAAGAAGAGATTGGGTAACGGGATACAAGTATGGGCCCTCATGCAACCCCATGGATACAAGGCCTGGTGGTGTTGACTTCCTGTGATTTGCTATCTATTGTGTGTTTGATTCGTTTGTGGTTTCCAAGTGTTAGGCGTCCAACAGCTGGTCGCCGCGGTTGTTGAAGCGGAGTTGTGGGCTCGGTCCCAGAATAGCAAGAAAGAGCCATAGATTTTTTGTGGGGAAAGCTGGCGCTGAGGGTGGCCTTGGAGGATCTGGACCTCTCCTTCAATGCGCAGCTAGGCTGTAGTGTTTTGCTGGCACTCGCATCTGCTTTGTCTACTTGAGACTGCTGTGATCTTGCTCGATGTCAAGGGTTTGATCCGACCCGACATCACTTAGACTGTCGAGTTTTAAGCTGGAGCCCTCAATTTGGCTTAGCAGTGAGCCGCTACAGTGCAAGAGTTGTCATGCTGCATGGCTTGAAAGAATACCTGTAGGGTTGTGACTATGTCATCGACTGTAGTTGGCAGTGGTTCTGTTGCCCGTCGCATGCACGGTGCAGGCGACGCGGCTGTGCGAGTCGTGAAGCCTCTGTTGACATTGCAGGGCCGGCTTTCGACTCTGAGGTGAACCAAGTCCACAGGGCTCATTTGTGCTATCTCTCCTTTGTGCTTGCAGACTGGTAGACTGCGGCCTGGGCCACGATGGGCTTGCGCTGCTTGCAAAGGAGGCAACCAGGCCGGAAGCCCCGTCCTTGGCTGTCAGAAAAGTGCAAGGGCTAACATGGGGCTAACATGGCCAGGCTCCGACTGAACGTTCTGCACCTTTCTGCAAACAAACTGACCGGCCTTGGTGATATCTTGGCAGAGGCCAACCGCAAGGGCTCTGAAGAGACATTTTTTTGTTCACTTCCTTTGCCAGGTCATGGAGGCTCCAGTGCTGGAGGAGCAACGTGAAAGCGTGTGAAATAACGTGAAGCTTTGGAGCTTGCGGAGCTTGTGAAAGTGCTAGGACCTGGCTTTGGTGCATTGTGGTCTCTTGCTGGAGGACGCGGACGTGTCCTGGGATTTCAACACAGGCAGAGTGGAGAGTTCATTGACTTGCAGGACCTCACCAGCATTGCTGAACAACTTCCATACACCTCTTTGAAGCTGATTACTTGGACGAGCCCAGAGCTGAGGATCCACACTTGAATGCTGCTTTTCCAGGTCTATCCAGCTGGCCAGCAACAGCATTGACAGCTCTGGGCTGAAGGCTTCGGAGATTGGACTGCCTGCCTCAACCCTCAACGTATGGCCGAATGTCAAGCATCCCCTTTAAGAGGCTGTGTATGTTAGAGCCACATTGACCATTTGCCAGTCGGGGGGCACCTGAAGGTCTTGGCTGAGAACTTGCCGAAATCTTCGCTGGATGAGATCGGTCTGGAGCAGAACCTTCTAAAGTCCGAGGACTTGAGTTGCAACCCGGCAGCCTTCGGCACTGGGCCATCGGCTGCGCACACACTGTTTTTGTGAAAGCAAAGCCTGGTGTGTTTCAGGTCTTGGCACAGCATGGGCGAAGCGGCCCTTTTCTCGGCTGCGGCTTGGCGGGTGCGCCGCAAGTTGGCATGCGGCTAAGAGAGAGGTTGTGCAAAATCGTGGCAGGAATTCCGTCAAGCAGGAGGAGGTCGCGAACTTCATCAAGACGTTGCGTCTGCTCCAAGCGTGAATCAAAAAACGCGGATAACGGATAGGATCACGGGTACAACATGTCGTTATGAGGTTGAAAGCACGTGCATGATTAGAATAAGGCTGACGGAAAGAAGACGAAACAATCTAGTCTGAAGCGCAACTGCAAGTGTCAAGTAGTGCCAATGCCCATCGCAAAAGCCAATGCCAACGGGCTGGGCAATCCCCAAATTTCCTGTTGCATCTTCCTAAGTTTTTTTGGTAACAGCCAGAGCGGTGCGGAGCTGATGGTCGGGCTGTTTGTTGTGACATGACCGGGCGCCAGTCATGGCAATATGGCAACAATGCACTTTTCTACATGCACGTGGAACACGAATTCCCATCTGATATTTCAGCCCCACGATGATGCTACTAGTACACAACTTTTGAAGGGTTCGACGCTGCTGGTGCTTAAGACATGACCGAAGGCAATCAGCTTGGGGTGCTGCAGGTGCCAGCTGGCAAAGGTGAAGCGATCGAGGGATGTCTTGCTGGGAAATTGGTTCAGTGTGATGCTGGCTGAGAGTGAGTGGATATCCAAAAACCTCACAGCTGTGAAGTGTAGCCGCTTTCGGCCAATGAGAGCTTGGCGCTTGGCTGTCATGTGTGTGTGTGTGGTGAAGCACATGGCTAACGACGTTTGCCCGATGGGCGATTGCAATCAATGAGTGAATTTCTTTGCCCATGGGCGCTTTCACAGGGGTGGGGAAAGGGGGGGGTGTGAAAGTGACGGACGAGTGTGAAAACGATGGAAATAGGTGAAAACAGGTTTGGCCCACCACACGCCTCCTCAATCTGTACGTGTGGTGTCCGCCCGGACCCAGATTTCATCGGAGGGCGAAGCCGGGAAAACAGTAACAAGGGGAAATGAGCGGGTCGGAAAATGGGGTCGGTTTGAAACAGTGATCGCGTGCCTGATGATATTTCCTGCCTCGGTTGTCCTGAGTGTCTAGAGGCTTGCATTCGCTCATGTGTGGAGTGGGCCTTGGAGCCTGAAGTTGAAGCTGCATCCCTGCAGCCAGCTTAGAGCTCAATCGCTTAGTTGTAGCGTTGCAGCTGCGTGGAGCCATGGTTGGTGTGGTTCGCGAAAGGGAAGAGAGTGAGCTGGATGACCGGGCTGCATTTACTGACCTGAAGAAAGCCCGGAAGGAAGACTGCGCTCCGATGATGCGTGGCTTCAACAAAGTAGCATCTCCAGCGCATAATGCAGAGCGAATTTTGAAAATGTTCCGTGATCAGAAGGGGCTGAACATTGGGACCGCGGTTGACCTGTACGAGCATGGCCTCCAGACAGCCACAAGGGCATACCGAGATGGTTGTGATGAGGAGACGGTCGTGGTCGCCTTGTTGCATGACCTAGGTGAGTGCTGGTCCCCCATCAATCATGGTGAGATAGTTGCCAGCCTGTTGCGCCCGTACATCAGCCCAGAAAACTACTGGGTTCTCGTTCACCACGAACTCTTTCAGGCGTATTATTATCAGGATGCATTCGACCTCAAGGAGAAGAACTCCAGAGATCGGTTCAAGGACAGTCCTCATTGGAAGGCTTGCGAGACATTCTGTGAGAAGTACGATGCGCCTTCTTTTGATCCTAGTTATGATTCATTGCCTTTGGAACACTTTGAGCCCATGGTCGCTCGCATCTTCAATCGCAAGCCCTATGTTGAGAGCAAAAGTGGCGTGTCTCAGCTCATTTGACCTGTGTCCAGCTGTCTTTCCCTGAGCTCAGTCACTAAGGATGACAGCGAGGTGAACAAGGCGAAGCTTACCCTGGCAGAGGCCTACCCTTCTCCAGAAGAGCTGGAAGCGGCCTAGGACCATCCGCTGTGTTTATACGGGACCACACAGAAAAGCATCATGATGTTCCAGCAGGGGTAGATCTTATTGAAACAAGGGCTGGAATGCTTTCTTGATGCTCATCTTCTG
Source organism: Symbiodinium pilosum (assembly GCA_905231905.1). Classification (NCBI taxonomy): domain Eukaryota; class Dinophyceae; order Suessiales; family Symbiodiniaceae; genus Symbiodinium; species Symbiodinium pilosum. The sequence continues at coordinate 33,928 of CAJNIZ010037646.1, forward strand.
GCAGGATTCGGCCAAGTGGCCTGGTGAGTTGATCTTCCTGTGCGCCTTGTAGGCTGCCCATTGACTTGCCAATCCAGGTTTCAGGTTCCCGTTGGCCAATTGGGCTGCGCAGTCCCGTGCCTGGAATGTGACGCTTTTGAGCGCTGGGTGACACGGGTGGGGCCGCAACAGCTTCACAGATGGATGTTCCCCGCTTTGAGCTCACCATGCCCATGGCAGATGCAGCTCATCGCGAAGTGAAGAAGCTGCTAAACAAGCATGCTCAAAGCCTATGCTCATAACCCCTGACTACTGCTTCGCACTTGGCAGTTACAGTGACCATGCCAGCACTCGAAAGATTAGCAGCTTCAACCTTGCGTTGGCTGTCAACATGTTCAAGATTCAACAGGACTCAAGAGAGGCGACGCAAAAATCAATGAAATGCCATAGGCTTGCTAGACGGTGAGTTCCGGTTCTTGCAAAGCAGGAGTTGTTCAGGTCGCAGCGCGAGTGTGGCTCAATCGCTGAGCAGCAACATCGCAAGTTGGCACATGTTCTGAAGCCTCTGACCTCGACCTTGACCCGCAGTTTGAGCCACCACTTTGCCACTCAAAAAAGCAAGCTCTGATTTCAGATCTTTAGCCTCGCTCCAATGCCATGTTTGCGGATTGAGGAGGACATTGCTCTGCTAGCCACACGTGTGAAGTTCAGATTCACGACCCTCTGAAGGATGAGTTTTCAGGCTCCTTGCCTAGCAGACTTCATTCGTGCAGCTAGCGTTCGCCTACCCTTCGTGTTTGTGCTCCGAGGTTCGATCTTATCAAGAGGAGCTAAAGCAGGAAGAGGACTTGCTCAGCAGCCTGTTACATGGTTTTGCTGCCAGTAGCTGAGCTGTCCCTTTGATGCTTTCAGGACCTCCTGAGAACGCGTGAGAAGGAGGTTCAAGCTAGACGGGAGGCATCGCCTGCAGCCAACATGTCTTACAGCTTCTTAGCTCCAGCTGCCTGCTCAACAGCCAATCATAGTCGAGGCAGGAGTGGGTAGCTGACCGGTGCATTCGCAAATAGGGAAGTGCCAGGTGCTGGCTGTAGGCTGTAGAGCTGGGGGGCTCACGCTTTGTGGACTGACTGCCTGATGTGAAGGCAAGACGGCTCAAAGAGATCCGCCAGCGTCTCTCAGGCATTGCGCTAGCCACATCTCCATGAGAAATACGGATGAGCCTGAGCCATTGTGAGGTGGAGGCGAAGCTCGTGCAGAGCTCCAGGCATCGGCCATACCACAAGAAAGTGGCTGCGTCGCATGCTTCGTGCAGCTTCGCCCAAGGAGCAGCTGAGGAAGCAGAAGTTGCGCGAGCAGCAACTTGAACAGGCAGGTTTTGGGCTTGGGTATTTGGCTGAGATCTGTTCCGAAGCATGTTTCAGATCCCAGGCGCTTCGGGAAATACAGCCCTTCGCCAGGCTGGAACACAAGGCCCTGAGCTTGTCCATGAGAGTCCAGTGCAGGACCCAGGGCGGATGCAAGGAGGCCTCCCAAAACTGTGGCAGACGGTACATCACACTTTTGCCCTTGCGAACGTAGATGTGGGTTCTTGATCTGACATAAGAGCTGCTGCAAGGGGCAGTGGCTGCTTCGCATTGGAGCGTGCATCTTAGCTTCCAAGAAACGAAAGCAGCATCCCCAAGTTATCGTGGAAGGTGAAGACAACGATGGTTTTTTCTTTTGGATTTCTGTCCGACCATCATGGTGTGTGCTGCCAGCAAAAAACATCTTTTTTGGGTTCTTTAGTCCTCATCGTTTGCTTTCTCGAGTTGCTGAATGAAAGGCTGCAACATCCTCCTGTATCCGAAAGGAGTCGGCACACACTGTCTCCGAAACTCTGGCCTTTGTCCGATCTTGACGTAAAAGATGGTCTAACGATGTTTGTTGCAGTCCACAAGCCAAAGCAAAGCCTGGCATATTTTGCTGTGCATTTTGCTTGATGTATTTCATGAGGAGACCTCCGCTGTTCCAGTAGCTTTGTTCACCCTTATATGCTCGTCTTCAATTGTAGGTCATTTTCTTGGTTGTACCACCAGGGATCGCATTTCGCCCAGGCGTTGCAGGAAGAGCTCAAGCAGAAGATAGAGAAAGTGAATGCAGCACTCTAAGAAGTTTTGAAGCTTGATGATTGTTATGTTCGTGTTTAGACTCAGGCTTTGAAAGCAAAGGAAGAGCAATTGGAGGCGGCGTGCATTGTGCATGACTTGAATTGATATGCGAGTGCGAAAGCTTGCATGGCAGGCCGAGTTGCGAGACCGGCTCCATGCTGCACTGCGCCCAGAGTCACCGCGAGGTTGCAGCAACCGCAGCCCCATTTTATCAGGATGCGGAGCTGCTGCCAGCGCTGCGGCTTGCGGCTGCGGAGCTCTGTGCGGCGCGCGCCTTGCCCATTCGACTCTTCGTAGCCGGATGCTGTGATGCCAAGGCCAGAGAGGCCCCAGTTGGCCCCAGGCAGGATCGTCAGCTGCGTGTGCATGCGATATCAGTTATCATGTGTGTTGTGTTGCGCTGCCTCCGTGCAGGCTGGATCCCTCCCAGGTGGCTTCAGCTGCTGTTGTAGCTGCTGTTTCAGTGACGTGGAGCAGAATGCCCGCGGACTGCTTGCAGGTGTTGCTGGAACGGCCGACGGTGTCCATGCCACAGGCGAAGGTTCCCTTAAACGCTGAAGAGCTGTTTGTGCGGTGTGGCTAGTGCTGATCCTTTCGGACCAGCCATTGCGTATCTCGTGCTTGCAGGTGCCGCAGCTGCCAGAAAGGCAGCCAGCGGCACACGTGGCATCGCTTGCACAGGCCAGAGTCCGGCCCACCAGCCTTCCTTTGGAGTAGCGAGTAGCATGATGCTCCCACACAACCTGTTCTGTACAGACACTGACGCATGCAAGCTGGACTGCATTCTTTCTGAAGCCATAGCTACCTGCAGATGCGAGCAGGTGCCGCAGCTGCCAGACAGGCAGCCAACGGCGGAACTTGCTGCACGAGTGGCATCACTGGCACAGGCCGAACGGGCAACAGCTTTTGCTCGCTGTGAAGCACAGGCAAAAGCAAGCCTCCATGCTAAGGTTCCGCCTCTTCCAGAGCGAAGGGCGACCATAGCATCTGAGGCAGAACGTCTGTGCGACATGCGCTTTGCTGTGTGTCATGCATTGTCTGCTGGGTTCTCCATGGCAAGAGAAGGAACCTGTGCTGTGTACTTCGTTCAGCTTACACATGTAATTTGGATCTGCGCTTTGCCTCGAACATGCTGGAACTTCTGCTCATCTGCCCATTACTTAATTTGGTTTATCCTCAACGTCTTCAAGCCACATAGCACGTGACATGTGATTCGACACGTCGGAAGTCGGATTCAGCAGTCAGGATTTTCAAGGCTTGGTACTTCATGCCCTGGCCCAAAGGGAGCGATTCTGGCTGTTAAACAGACCGATCTATAGATCACGTGAACTCCTGGCATTCCCCAGTCGCAAGCAAGCCAAGCCCATGTGTAGCCGAGACAAGCCTGTAAAGGCCAGAAGAATGGAACAGGAAGGGATGCCCTACTGTGCAAAGCTGCAAGGGATTCATTGATTCACATTACACCAGACAACTCGCGCGGTTTATCTCAATAGCTTCGCCCATGTGAGTGACAGATCCTTTCTTTTCAAACATTCTGCAATCCCAATCTTGTGAAATCAGCAAACACTTCAACAAAAGAAGCAGGAGCTCAGCACAAGTCAAAATGTTTGCGCGTGGCAAAAGCAATATCTCAGATTCTTGGAGCTGCTGGCAGGTGCCACAGCTGCCAGAGAGGCAGCCAGTGGCACAGGTGTCATCTCTCTGGCAGGCCAGCGCCGCCAAGAGACCTCTGCAATTTCTTAAACCTTCTTTACAGTCTTGGACATTTCTGGGATGGCTGGGATGGCTCGAAACATGCCGTTGGGGTCCTACAAATGCATGCTCTCTTTTTCAGCCTGTCCATGTAGGTGCCGCAGCTGCCAGATAGGCAAGTGCTGGGACAGTCGCACGAGCAGGTCGGTGTGATCTTGCTCGTGATTGCTGACGAGATCAAATTTTGTTGAAGAAGTTGTGCATGGAGTCAGCTTCAACAGATTGGCCAGATGTCTGCAGGTGGTGCAGCTGCCGGACAGGCAGCCAGCATCGCAGGTGGCGTCACTTGCACAGGTCGGAGAATTTCCGCGGCCTGCGTTGCAGGCAAGTAAAACAACAATCAGCAAATGCCCAGGTACCGCCGCTGCCAGAGCGGCAGCCAATGGCTGCGCCACAGCGGGAGGCAGGCTTCTGAGCTCTTTTGGTCTACTTCTTGTTGGCCCTTCTCCAGGCATTCGCCTCGCGAGGTTCCTCGCCAGGGGAGGCACAGCAGCCTGCGATATGAAGCCCCTCCCCGAGCTGCTTTAACTTCTGTTTTGTTCAGGTCCGGAGATCTTTGGAGTCTCGTTTGGGACAGGTGCTGCGGTACATGTCAAGTTTCACGCCAATTCCAGAGTGGGAAGAGGGTACCTGAGTACCAAGAGTCTCAAAACATGATTGCCGTGCAGTAGCTGAACAGTCTCAGCTTGAGCTTTGAAGGCTCCGCAGATCCAGACGCTGCCGGTACAGCAGGCTTGTCAATGCACATGAATGCAGTGCGCAGAAAACATGCGCTTCACCCCGAGGCCTTGAGAGACGCTGAAGCTGCCCAGGCCGGGCATGTTTTTGATCTGAACCTAGACTTGACACGCTCGGTGCTAGGTGGAAGGAAGACATAACGGGAGGGTCGGCTGGGGAGTGGGAGTTGAGTGGTGTGAGTGAGACAGTCAAAAACAAGGGTCTAGTGAAGTGTTGGTATTAGACTGGTCGCCCAGAACTGTTTACTGAGTCTGTTCACACTCAGCTTCCTTGTGTAAACAAAGCATTCAGGACAAGCAACACAGGGCACGAAGCCCTACTGTGTATTCCACATGCAGTGGACTGAAAGCCTTAGTTTCTCTAGATCTCCAGGTGTTGACATCCTGTCCAGGGAGCAGCCCAGCCCCTGGAAGCTGCGCAGAAGGCTGGATCCGGGATGCTGACAGCTCATCCCTTCACCCTCTGCAAGTAGAATGGGTCCCGAACAGCTTACCTTTGTGAACGGACCATGGGAACCTGAGACCTGTTATTGAATGCAACCTTTGCCAGTCCTGGCCACACCGTTGCAGAGTCTGGTGTCTGTCAACCCCTCAGCAAAGGCTTTTCCCAACAATCCTGCATAGGTGTTACGCATTTACATCGGGTTCCTGGAGTAAAGGTTTTGTTGGGGCCGGCTTCTGTGAAGGTTTGATGAAGGAACCGAGAGATTCTGGTGCATGCTGCTCAAACACAGAAGCATCTCCCTTCGCACCTTTGGCGTCCAAGGTGCAAGAGGGAACGATGAGTGGTGCGAGCTCCTCGGCAGCATGGTCTCCAAGTGCTTAACATTGGCACAGCAAATTTGCTGGCATAACTGGTGGCGGAGGGAGGTCAGCCTCGAATGAAGGCTTCATTGGCAAACTGGCCAGCTGTGATGCCTCCACCCAAGGTGCCTTGTTGTCGCGAGACAGGCAGGTTGCTAAAGTTGTGCTCGTTTTGCAAGTAGTCTGTTCACTTCATGTTTTGTTTTTTTTTCAAATGTGGCGGGTGTGTCGGCATCCTGCGCTATGTTGCAATTGGATGTGGCCTTGGAATATGTGAAAGGTCCACCACCTCAATTCGCCGGCTGGATGTTCTTGCCCCGGCTGGGTGCGAATCCAGTGGAACATGCCGAACATGCGATGCATTGAAATGCGAGGCCTCCTTGCCAGACACTGGCAGAGCCGTCGAGGACTGACGCAGAAGTTCTGCAGCTGTGGGGTCCCTCACTCGATTACCTTTGTTTCCTTTGGGGAGAGGGCAGGCAGCTCAAATGCCTGGCCAGCAGCATCGGTAAAACGAAAGTCTGCTGTATGATTTCTGAATCTACAATAGTACTTTGAATATATCTTTTCATCTCAAATTGTCAAGAAGGCGCGGCGCAGCGCAAGCGTTGTGGACTTTACCAGGGGAGGCCGCAGAAATGCCGGGCCGCGGGGCTGACTCTTCAAGCTTGTGCCACTTGACAAACTGCATCTGATGGGTGTCCCGTCAGTGCGGCAGGGACTGGAGTGTCTCCACCTTTTCCCGCCACCAGCGTTGTGACACTTCCGCTCTCGAGGACTGCTTACCTGTAAAGGGCTAGGCATTTGCGGAGGCACTAGGCCACCTAGGCCAAGCAGGGGAAGCAGTGGAAGGGTTTGGTCTGTGAACGTGCTTGTGCTTTGTTATGCAGTCGGCGGTACCAGCCGGGCCAGGCACAGGTGGGGCGGCATGCGTGTCGGGGACACTAGTTGTACGTTACATGTTCCTCCAAGCGAAGAGCACAGGTGCTGGGGATTGCAACACCGCCAAGGCCGGCGAGCTTGAGGCATCGGCATCGGCACCTTCTGTTTAGTTTCGATTCTAAAGATGAAGAGAATCGCCAAGGATCCCAACATATGCTCCTGGGACCATGGCTCCCTCCATGGCCGTACCCATTCAAAGCTACTTGGTGATAGCCACTTTTTGCGCCAGATCAGCTCTGTATTTGCCGAAGTTGCTTTGATTTTGATAATCTTGCTGGTTTTCGTAAGGCTCTGTGGCACCGCAACTGCAGACTTTGCCCGTATCTTTACCAGGCAGGACTCTTGTAGGGATGTAAAGGGGGTGTAAGGAGATTATAGGGTCCCACTTCAGGCTTTGCCGAGGGATTTTTTCATGGCACAAGACGCCCATATTTCAAGGCCGACGGCTTGTCTGATGCCGCCGAAAGTCGTGGCTGCAGCTGATGAGCCGGCGTGGTCTGGTTGTGTCCCGCACTGTCTTGAGGATACAAGACGTGTCTGCAAGACAGCGCCTCAACCCATAGTCCGTGGATGGCATGCAGACTGTTTGTCATGACTGTATTTGAAGTGAGAGGAAAATACAGATATCCTACATGCTCCAGGCGGGGTCGAGGCGAGGGTTAACCCTCGCTTGGTCCAGTTCGTAACTTGAGAAATGAAGAGAGGCCCCAAAGATGGCCATGTACCATAAGCTGCCAAAGGCTTTACCCTTTGCTAATGAACCGCTTCTGCTTGGCCACCAGCATCTGGTTAGAGGGCCCAACATCTCAGAACTAAGAAGTAAGCCTGGGTGCAAGGCTACGTCGGGCATGGATGCTTGCGGCCCTTTCGCAGGTAAGAGGGTCCTTAAAGCTCGAAGCAAATGCCTGTCAGCGGCCAGAATGTGGCAGAGTTTGTAACGTTTGACTCGTCAAGCTCATTCTGTCAGCTGTCCACTCCCCACAAGAAGGGAGGGCTCACTGAGGGCTACGAGTATTGCCTTCTTGATGAAGCAAAACCGTTCAGAAGTCTGAGGCAGATTGAAGTTGCCCCGGCTGCCAGCCAAGCAACACGGAACCGCGTCCTCAGCCATGAAGCTTGTAATCCAGAGGGTCACGCGAGCTAGCGTCCTGATTGACGAGCAAATCCATTCAAGAATTGGGAAAGGCTGCCCAGCGGAGGTTCTTATGGCTAGCATACGCTAGCATGCAAGCATGGCAGCACTGAGTGCACTTGGCGTGTCCGCTGCTCTGAGCCTCTGAGCTGAGGCTTGTTGCTGCTCCTTGGGATTGAGCAAGGCGATGGGCTGGAACAGGTAAACCATCTGGCCGCGAAGGTTGCAAAGCTCCGCTTGTGGCCTGATCTTAAGGACTCCAAGAAGCAGTGGGCATCTTCTGTTGTGGACAATGGCTTTGAGCTCCTTGTTGTCAGCCAGTTCACACTCTTTGCAACCTTTAAGAAGCCCAAGCCCGACTTCCACCAAGCCATGGGTGGCAGCCAGGCAGAAGGTCTCTATGAGGCCTTTGTGACAAAGTGTCGGAGCGAACTTGCGCCTGAAAAGGTGTCCACAGGCAGCTTTGGCGCCATGATGCAAGTGGAGCTCTGCAACGACGGGCCTGTGACAGTGGAACTGGTATCTCCCAGCTCAACGCAGAGCACGGACCCAAGCGCCGCAGCGAGCGCGGCACCCAGTGCAACACCCAGTGCAGCACCCAGCATCGCTGGGGCAGCGCGCTCCCCAACAAGTCTTTCGACGCGGGACGGCAGCTCACCAAGCTGCCAACTTGAGGAGCTTCTGCAAATGCAGCCCTACCTCGGTGGGTGTGCTGCCTGAGTTGAGTCCAACCATGTGCCAAAGCATTGGGGGTGCAGTCAAATTATGCATGCTGGCGCTGGCATAAAGAGGGGAAACGATCTCAGACCTGTTCACGCCTGCCCAGGTACTTTCCAGATGCCAGAGATGCAGAACAATTTACAAAGATGTCTCAGGAAGGGCGGTTCCCGTCATCGCCTAATCTGGCGCGGTGGTGACTCGTCTAAAAACATGTGATTGGCTCTTTCGTTTATGTCTGTCATCGTCATCACAATCATGCGGTTCCCCCCCCCTCCCCGAAAAAATCCCCACGCACCAGTTGGTATCGTCATACGCATGGTCGTTTCCAGAGTGTCTCACGTAGCCCGCCCGGCGTTACGCCAATCAGTGCTCACAATGCTTTTGTTCAATGACCGTTGAATAAAACATTTCACCGGTTCCGATAACGATTTCAGCATTACCATTGTCGCCGCAACTAAGTCTGAAATTCGCAACTAAGCGTGCGCTAACTAAAGCCCTTGGGGCAACCGGCTCGGATCAGGCAAGGCGATGAATGGGAATTTGTAGGAAGCTTGCCAGCGTTAGGCGTACTGCAGTTCGTTTGAGGGCGCAGAGGTGGCATGGAACATCACATGCAGACCGCGGAGGCGCTGGGAGATGTTGTGAATGCAGAACCCTGCCTCTTAATAAAGGGGAGAAGAAAATCTTGACTGGCCCAGAGGCACTTTTCTAACATGCTGGTCACCGGCCTCAAGGAACCTTCCGAAAGTTTCCAGAGAACCTGCGGCCAACAAAACATGCGCCAAAGTGGGGTCATGAGGAGAAGGCTAGTCATGGCTAGTGTCTTGCCTGGCAGTTTGCAGCTGCGTGCCGGCATTGCTAGCCAAGGTATGAGCATGTGGCGTCCTTTTCAGAGATGGAGCGCTCCATCTGGGCCACACATCGCTGCGTCGCTGACTGATAGCTCTGCTTTTGGTGGAGGGGAAGTTTCACGCTCACAAGTTGCCTTGTTTTTCTATGGTGTTTGTGCAAAAACCGCCCTGAACCACTTCACACGGTGGGGCATAGGCGCCTGGACTCTGGATGGGTCATGGATTCAGACTAGAAAAGCTGCTTCGCACTTAGCTTGCAATACATGAGAGATCTCAAAATCTGGCCCGGAAGCTTAACACAGTGATGTGTCAGCTTTCCTCGTTGCGACGCTTGGCCCAAGCGACCCCGTAGAGTCCCTCTAGTCACCTGGGCTGCACAACCTGCCTTGTCTGACCACATGGCAGAGGCTCTCACAGCAAAGGGCGTATCAGCTCGATGTCATTCGATGTCCACTTGAGGCTGAAGAAGTGAAGGGCTCCCTCATCGAGGAACAGGCAAGATGGCTGCACGTTGGACCATCTGTGATGGTTGCTCTGCAGGTGGAAAATGACAAGACAACTACGAAGCCAGTGAAAGTTGAGAAGGCCTGACTGCACAGCAGGAAACTGCACACGAGCGCATTCACCCTAAAGCTCCCTTGGTGATCTCGGAATTCCAGCTGCATGAGGCAGTCGCCAAAGCCAAGGCAAAAGGAAAAGCCAAAGCAAAGGCAAAGGCAAAAACCTAAGCCAAAGTGCTATGAACCTTAGTACATCACGTTATCTGAATGACGTGATTCACTTCATTTCTCGATTTTTGAAAGGCAAAGGCCAAGGGCAAGGCCAAAGCAAAGGCAAAGGCCAGCGAGACCAGCTTCCGACAGATGCTGGGAGCCATTTCGAACGTTGCCAGGCAAAGGCGAAGGCAAAAAGCAAGGCCAAGGAGCCATGAGTTGCACTGCTACTTCACCTGGCTGTGATCCCACGTGCACTGAAGCACGTCCTAAATCATTCCAGCTTATGCCGTGAGGAGCCCGCAGAAGCAGAGGGAAAGCCTGATGCTGGAGAGGCGCCAAATCTTTTGCTGCCCTGTTGGATGGGTTTGTGAACAGCAAAAGTCCGCTTTGACAACTGGCACGTGAGGCTAAGCCGAAGGCTAAAGGAAAGCCTTTGGGTTTGAAGGCCAAGGCCGCAGGACACTGCCATGCCCCTCATCCTGCCTCATCCAGCCGCCATTGCCGTGCTCATAAACTCAGTTGCTGGTGGTCGGCGCTGGTCTGCTGCGTGCTGCGTGTCCCGACACAGGTGAACCAGCTGTTGTCGAAGGGGCGCGAAATTGATGAGGTTCCTGGACCGGACCGTTGAGGAGTCAAGCAAAAGCAGGTCAAGCCTTTGCTACAAGAGTTTCTCTGCAGCTGGCACACATCCTGTATGCGTGCCTTGCCGGGTCTGAGTAATCCCAGGTTTTGGCTGAGATCCACGAGCAGCTTGCAGCATGCAAGGTGATATGCCGCAGAGTTGGTGACAATGCTGGCTGTGTGGGTGTCTCTGAATTTGGCAGCTTTGCAATCCAGAACATTCAGCCTAGCCCATCAGAGCATCGGTCGCAGAGTGCGAATAAGAGCAGTCAGAAGACCTCATACATAGCGACGGCTGCGCTCTCGTTAGGAATTTGTCAATCGCTTTACTTCTGAAGCTTGGAAGGCGGCTGTGGAAGATGCTCAAGGCAAGCCGCACCACGGGCAATGAGAGCCTTGAGTCTTGAGCCATTTTTTCGAGATGCATGTTGCTGCTGTGCCTGCAGCCTCGGCTCAACCTTATTCTTATCTCCTTACTGTTATGTCTCTTGACAACGCTGCCCTCAAGTAGTGCCTTGCTCACAAAGCTAGGTTGGTTATTTGCGGTTGTGCTGCTTGAAGTTTGGCCAGGGTAGCGCAAGCTGCAATTTGAGGACCCGTACCGAGATGCTGCGGCAGGTGCGCCAGTTCATATGAAACATTTGCGCATTTGTGCTTGCCCGAAACTACTTGTAGTCGAATTCTGTCATATGATCTCTAGAATTGAACACCAATTGGAAAATAACATTGAAAGTGAAATGAAGACTCGGGTTATAGCCCAATGTAGGTCGACAAAATTATGGTTGCCAGCGGGGGTACCGTTTTCTAATGAGGCTGTCAATGGGCTCCAAATCTGCTCCCCAGATGTTTTGTGGCTGAGGCTCTATACTATCTCTTCCTCGTCTGCGCGACGGCAGGCGGGATTTGTTCAACTCCGAGATAACAAGTGGATCCGGACCGACTTTGCACTAGCCTTTGGCAGGAGTTTGTGCTCAATAGAAATGGACCCTAAACCCCTAAACCCCTAATCCCTAGTTGCAGTCAAACAGCCTTTAACATGACCCAGGATGCCAACCAGCAGAAATCTGCGACAGCAGAGAAGGCTCGGCCCACAAGCCTAGCATGGGAGACCCGGGTTTAGGGTTTAGGGTTTAGGGTGGTAGTAAAGACTAACAGGATATGCTGTCCATATGGAGGACCCCTACTGACCTGTTGTTGGTAAGAACCATTTGGTGGATGGAAATACAGTAGTTTCCATTCTATTTTCCATTATCCCTACATAGCCCTTACCCTAAACCCTAAAACCTAAATAGTAGCTTCCATTCTATTTTCCATTGTCCCTACATAGTCCCTACCCTAAACCCTAAACCCTAAAAATCAGGCATGAGCATGACTTTGGCTCAAGCTTTTCGTGCTTATGCAAGGTTGGGTCGACTTCGGTTTTTCGCTTTTGGGAAAGCTTCGGAGCCTTCAGTGCCCCATCTACTGTGGAGGTTCGACTCTCCCAGCTTTTGTTGCTGGGTTGTCTTCTGGGGCCCTTATTGGTTCTTTGGCAACTTTGTGGGTTGGATTTCGTATCTGGTCCTCATCCCTTTCCCGTGCTGCCCCAAGGTCCCCTGCAAACCTTTCGCCTGGCCAGGCACCTAGGTACCCAGCCTCCCGTCTAGCGGGATATCTGTATGATTGAGGGTGTTACCGAGCTCACCTTTTGGGTAGGTCCTTTGGTTATAATCTTAAGGGGTCCTTTAGAGGGGTGCGCCTGAGCACAGCCGCGCATCACTGCCTGCCTTCGCCCATCATCTCCGCCTGTTGCCTTCCGGTCTTCATCTGGCTGGTCTTGAGAACCCTGCCTTGGTCTCCACCTCAGCCGCCTATTTTGCCATTGTGGGCCGGCCCAGCAACCAGTATACGTTGTCGCACAGCTTTGCCTCATTGCTTGAAGTCCAGGTTTTCTGTGACGCCTGTGGGGTTGCCGTCCCACTGCAGCAATGAACCTTTCTCAAGTTCCCTGCGCCGGCGTGGGAGATCCTGCTCTCCCTGTACTGGGGTGGCCGGAGGAGGATGGTGGCCCGCCCGTGGTGGAAGCCATTTGCATCTGCCTGCTGAAAAGGCAGGAGGGGCTGTTGCTGTGTGTGCCCGGCCATTTCTTCGACGAGGAGCTTGTCGCCTCCGCTCAGACGGCCCCAGCTTCCGAGGTATTAGGCAGGTCCGAGTACTTCGAGTGTGCTGCCGCCATTACCACCGAGGAGGGTCAGGTGGAGCATGGAGCTCGTCTCTCAGTGCTTGTCATAGACTGCAGCGAAGCCATCTGTGCCAACCTCAGCATTGCAGACGTCGCTTTGCCTCTCACTGCAGAAGCCTTTCAGCCGGACGATCTTTTCCCCTATGTGCCGAACCTCTTGCCAATGGTCGACCAATGGCTGAGGGGGGTGGATCGTGGGGAATTCTATTCCCTCAACGAGGGGGAGGATCCGGGGGCCGCTGGGCCAAAGGCAAAGGCCGCCGGCAAAGCAAAAGAGCAAAGCAAAGGCAAAGGTGCAGACCCCAGCCCAAAGGAAGATGTCCGCTGCTGTCTTGGCGGAGCGCCTGGAGACAGCCCTAGCCGTACTTCTGCCTCTGTAGTGCAGTCGCCAGCCTGCCGAGATTATCGAAGCAGAGGGGCATCTTGGCAAAGAATGGAGACCAGATCGCTGCCTTGACAAGCTTAGTTGGCCACCTCGTGCAAGGGGGGTCCATGGACCCCCTGCTCGACCTTTCAGTCTCAGGGAGTTCAGGCGGATCGCGTGGAGCCATCGGAAGGGCCAAGCTGAGTTGGCATCGAAAAAGGTAGTTTTCTTTACAAAGGTCATACAAACTACCGCCCGTCGATTGGACCCGACAGAGAGTGCCGACCTCGAGCCTTCGGAGCTGCGAGCAAATGGCCTATCCGTGGCCAAGTACATGGAGCGTTTTGGCGGGTACGGGCAAGTCAAGAACATTGCCCTCATACAGTGGCAGGTCTCGGCTGGGCCTCGATCAAGCGTTAGCCGGCCACATGGATGCCTGCCTAGACATCATGGCCCTGCTTTGTGTGTGCCTGGAACAGGCATCGTTGGACAGCGGATCGATGGACGTCGGCTATCTGCTTTCCCTGCAAGAGGAGCCACCCACGCGGAGCCTCCTTGCAGTCGGGGGCCGAGCCCGTGCCTTTGCCCCCCTTGCCGGGTCACGACCTCCTTAGCTTACCTTCGAGAACTCGACTTGATCAGCCAGCGGAGGTCAGATGTAGTCAGCGACCCACCGCCTGCAAAGGCAAAGGACGGGGAGGAGGAAGGTGGATGGAAGAAGCGAAAGCCCAAGGCAAAAGGCAAGTGGACCAAGACCCGTGCCTGCTCCAGCCTTTCGCGCGTGCCTGTCAACAGGAGTGTGGGCATGGATCCCCCCAAGTAATCCCCCTAAGGTTTCTGGATATAGTGTCGAGGCTCCCGGCCTGCGCTTCCTGTGTCCCCTTCCGAGAGCGCCTCCATCAGCCAATCCGTGTTTCCTTTTGGCGCTGCGGCCCCCCTTGCCCCTCTGTGAGGGCTCCAGCCACTGCTGATCCCCCGCCTGTCGGCGCTTCCGCCGCGGACTGTTCCTTGCAGCACGCTTCTGACGGCCAGAAGGTTGAAAGCCTGACCTTCGACAGTTCCGTCCCCTTTCTTTCATTTCTCGCCAGCCTGCCGCGCCACACACTTGCATGTAAGACTAAGTTTTCGCACTTTCTTGGTGCAACTCTCCACCTGCAAAGAAGTGGTGAGCCCGCTTCTTCTTCCGCGCTCTTTCCGCTCCCTGTGCCATTTCCGGGCATCTTTGAAGGGAGTGGCCCGAAGTTGGCAGCCAAGCGATGCAAGAGCTTAATGCTCAAACGAGGGGTGCACGTCATCGCTATGTGTTTGAACTATGTTTACTGCGGAGGGAAATGGACTCCCTTTGCTGAACTTCGGAGGCCGCCTCCCCCTTTCCATGTTGCGGCGTATGAACGCATCAGGCGGTTCCTTTGCGCGTGTGGCTCCTTGGCCCCCCAGATTCCTCTCTGTCCGGGGCGTCGCAGCCATGAATTAGTTGCAATCATACGGAGCGTCGCAGCCTTTCCCGCTCAAGGGGGCTATGGGCAGGTTTCCTTTGGCGCACCTCCTGCCCCCGATGCAGACAGGCCCGAGCTCCATCCGTACAGTAACCTGAATGCAGAGCGTTTGAAGATCTCTGGGTTGGGCAAGTTCTGGCCCGTCCCCTTTTTGCAGCCCAACCTCATCCTTCCTTTCCTGGAGCCTAAAGTGCTGCGCTTCACGGATGATCCCTTTCGCTGCACCGACTCCGCAGCTGAGCTCGATGCTCTCTTTCGAAAATGGGACGAACGCGGCCTCTTGGCCTTTGTTAGCACTGAACACGAGGAGTGGGAGAAAGTGAGAGTGTTCAACGCGAGAAAAAACACTAGATAGGAGACAGGAGGTGTCTTAATTTGGTTGAGCGTCGGCTTCCTGGACCATCTTCTGAACTTCCGACCGGTCCCAGCATCTGCCAACTGCTCCTTCAGCCTCAGTCTGTGCTGTGCGGTGCAGTGACTGACCGCAGGGATTTCTACTGCCAGGTAATGATCTCCCACCAGAAAGCTGCTGGCAACGCTGTCGGCCCTCGGCTTCCGCTCGACAAGGTCCTTGCCTTTAAAGCTGGGAGGAGGTTCCTGCAAGAGCACTGCCCAAGCGGTAGAGAGAAGACCGGCGATGACCTCTATGCCATTGCGAGAGGGGCTCTCTAGGGGCACTGCTGACGAGCTTGTTGTTGCCAGCGTTCTGTCGCCTCTCATGGCCACGAACCTTTCTGCACGACTCCTGCCTAAGTCGTTTGCCTCTGACGCATCCCTTGCAAAAGGTGCTGTCGTTAGCACTCCTCTCTCCTTGCAGGAGGCTGAGCTCCTCTGGAGGACCACTGAGCGAAAAGGGGGTTCTCTTGGGGATCCTGCCATTGAGGAGGGGCCGCTCGAGGGTCTCCCTGCGTCGCCTGCCAAGAACCCGCCTCTTCGTTTTGACTTCGTTGAAATCTGCGCAGGTTCTGCTCGGATCTCCAGATTCTGCAGTGATGCCGGCCTTGTTGTCTGCCCTCCGCTAGACCTTGAGCATAGCCCCCTGCCTTGGGGTCTCTGGGCTTGAGTCCCCCGTCATGAATGATTTGCTTGCTGGCAGGGCCTGGTCTCTTGAATCTTCGTGGAAGTGGAAAAGGGCAGAGCGTATTAACCTCCTCGAGACGAGGGGGCTGATAACCCTTTGAAGCGGCAACCTGCCCAAAGTGAAGATGTTCGAGTCCTGCGCCTGTTTGACTCTGCTGTCTCCCTCGCCGCCTGTGCGAGGGGCAGGTCCTCCAGCGCGCGCCTGAAGAAGCTTTTGGGTCAGATTTGTACCCTCGCTCTTTCAAAGGGGGCCTACTTCGGGGAGGCATTTGCTCCTACCCGGCTTAACACCGCTGACGACCCTACGCGTGATGTGGAAGTCAGAGACCCGTGCCGTCTGTCTTTCCTCGACAGTCTCCCTGAGGACCTCAAGCTCCCTCTTGCTTCCTTGCGCTTAAGGCGCTTTGCAGCAAACTGGCTGAGGCTTGCGCTGTTGCTCGCCTTTTGCAACCCAGCTGCAGCCAAGCAACGTGACGACGAGCTCTCTTCAAACTGCCCCCTCCTACTTGAAGGGGTTTTCTCCGCATTCTGTGCAATGGCGACACAGCCCATCACGAGCCTCGCCATTTTCCTCCTGTCGTTTTCACTGGGCGCCCTGAGCGCCATTGCGTGCTGGTTTCTCCAGCCCGCCTTTCACTTCAGTGATTTTGCCTGTGCCTCGCACCAGCCCGGCAACCTTCTCCTGCCTTACCCTCGCAAGACCCGTGCGTACCCCTCTGCCTGGCCAAAGGCTTGCCCTAAGTCCCCTAAGCACCTTGGGGTTTTTCAGGGTCGGTTTGGGTGGGTTCTGAGGGTCTGCTGGCTGGGAGGGACGTGTTGCCAAAGACTGACACGCACCGAAGAGCCCGACTTCTAGATTTTGGACGATGGCTTCAGGATTTCTCAGAGTACACCCTCGACGTCCTCATCGCCGAGAACAGCTGTGACCCTGAAGTGGTGAACCGGCTGTTGGTGAACTTTGGTCAATTTCTTTCAGGTCTGGGCGCCCTTACGGTCATTTTTCTGAGCTCATTAATGCCTTGGCAGCCTCCAGGCCTGCCCTTCGCAGGCAGCTGGTTGGAGCATGGGACGTTGCGTATAACTGGATGGCTTTGGAGCCGCATATCCACCATATTGCACTTCCTGGACTCGTACTGCTTGCTATGGTTACAACGTGCCTGGTCTGAGGCTGGACCCGAGAAGCTGGGCTTTTCTCCCTGATGTGGGGAGGTCTCTGTAGGCCTGGAGAAGTTGTTGCTGCATGCCGGAAATACCTGGTTCTACCTTCCGACGTCTTCGACAGTCAGCGCTTTGCACTGCTGAGGATTGAGGAGCCAAAAACCAGGCGGAGGGCAGCTCGTCACCAAGCCGCCAAGGTCGACCTCCCTGACCTCCTGGAAGTCCTAAAAATCGCCTTCGCAACGCTGGACCCAGAGCAACAGCTCTGGCCGTTCTCAGGCCAGACTTTCAGAACAAGGTTTCAGAAGCTGTGCGATGTTTTGGGGCTCCCTGACGGGAAGAGATCTGGAAAGAAAGGCCTCGAATTAGGCTCCTTTCGGCCTGGAGGCGCAACGTGGCTGCTTCAGTACAGCGAAAACCCTGATTTGGTGCGTAGGAGGGGCCGATGGCTGAGTCCCAGGGTTATGGACATATATCTTCAAGAAGTGGAGGCGGCAACCTTTTTGGCTGACCAACCACAAGAAGTGCGAGACAGGATCTTCAGTGTTGCCGCGTCTTTTCCTGCTGTACTTGCGAAAGCTTCCACCTGGAACAAACAAAGGTACCGCCTTCAACGTGGCTTTGGCTTTGCACTCTATGAATGTATGCTGCAAGGCGTGGCATTCGCTCTTCGAACCTAAACCAGCTCGCAGGTGGAAAAACAATGCGAGTGCCTAAATAGCAGCTTCCATTCTATTTTCCATTATCCATATATAGTCCCTACCCTAAACCCTAAACCCTAAATGGTAGCTTCCATTCTATTTGCCATTATCCCTATATAGTCCCTACCCTAAACCCTAAATAGTAGCTTCCATTTTATTTTCCATTATCCCTATATAGCCCCTACCCTAAACCCTAAACCCTAAATAGTAGCTGCCATTTTATTTTCCATTAT
>CAJNIZ010037657.1:0-29157 GCA_905231905.1 Symbiodinium pilosum
AACCCCCAAAACCCTGAACCCCTTAAAACCCCTACACCTTAAACCCTAAACCCCCCAAACCCTAAACCCCCTAAACCCTAAACCCCCTAAACCCTAATACCCTGAACCCTAACCCCAAAACCCCCTAAAAACCCTAAACCATGACAAAGCACCGAGGCAGCTTGCAAGGAAGGCGGAGGCTTGGGGACTGCAGGAGGCAGTGGAAATCCATCCTGGGCTTTCCCTAAAAGTGAGCAACATGCTATGGTTTAGGGTTTAGGGTTTAGGGTTTAGGGTCCAGAGGGTCCAAGTACACCCAATAATTAGGTACTTGGGGTTTGGGTCATAGTAATTATAGTACAGGTTTGGGGTAAGTATTTGGCCATCAGGTGCTTGGACCCCTGGGGCTTCGTGGTCTGAAGGTTTGGAGGCTAAAAGGGGTCTATAAGGAACTTATGGGAGAATAAAGGTTTTGGTTTTAGGGCAAAAGATTTAGGGTTTTGCCCACCAACTTTTTCCAGGGAAGAGCTGTGGACACTTGTTATCGTCGTTGTTCGAATACCTGAAACTTCAACCGTCAACCTAAACCGTCTGAATCTTACATGTGCCTCAGGGTCCAAATGCCTACTAACCATGTACTTTCCAAAGCCCTGCAGTACAACACCTAATTATTGCCCGAAAGTCTCAGCATTCAGTTACCAGGACTTGCACCCTCGCCTAATCTCTAAACCGTCAACCATACATGTGTGATTATTACTTTAGAAGTCCCCACACCAAAACTCTTGAGTTAACTTTGAACCCTGCATTTCAGAAATCCTGTGCCCTTATAGTAGTCCCCTATAATTCCCCCCCTTTAAGGAGTTTAGATTATGGCTCAATTTAGGTCGCGCGTCCTTATCCACTGGCACCGCCTTCGTCGGTGCCTTGGGAGGCGGCGGTCGATGCACCGCCGGCGAAGGCGCGGCTGGGCCAGGGGTAGCGCCTGTCTTGGGATTGAAGGGCAATATTAGAACCCTAAGATGACCCTATATAACTGAGTAGTTTCCAGCTTATTTTCCATTATCCTACTGTAACCCTAGTATAACCTTAATATAATTCACTTTTATAAGGGTCGGGGTTTATAGGGCTTGCTGGTGGGGAACGGATTTAGGCTTAGGGATTTTGAGGCCTAAGGGGTATGGTCAGGGCTTACGGTTTCGGGCTCCATAGGTTTACCTCATTGGGTGCACAAGGGCCGGCTCACCTGTTGAATAAAATTTTCTATGCACCAAGTGTAAGATTGCTCAGACTTTACGCCCCCTGGTTGTGCATGGCTCGAAGACACGTGCTTGCAGACAAGACTGCGGTGCGGGGCCTGTGTTGCTGAGCAGCCAAGCACCATCCCTCACGGACGAATGCATGCTCTCGGTCCCCCGGGCCCCAGCCCCCCAGCCCCCCACCCGGGTATGCGACCCTTGAGCCACAAGCCCAGACCTCCCATAAGTGCCAACGCCACACGCGAATGATGGGTGTCCTGTCACGATCCACGCACTGCCATCGTGTTCTGAAGTGCCAGCTGTCACTGTCACAGGAATGCTGTGATTAATTCCCTCACACTTGCGGAGGGAGAAAACCGCCCACACCGCAGGCGGGACAGGGAAAATCTAAACGACCCGAGGAAGGACTCAATGCTGACTTCCTGCAGGTTGTTTCAGGGGGACAGTCCATTGCCTTTCTGCTGAGAGTTGTGTGCAGAGGAAAGCCACCCACACCAACAGGGAGCCGGAAGATCTCAATGATTTCAGCGACCAAGAATGGTGACAGGCATTGAAGGAAGACAGCCTCCAACACCAGCGGGAAGGGAAGCTCTGAACGTCTTCCAGCAAAAGAGTGCTGACGACGGTTTGGTAAGAAACAAAATCCACCACACCACAAAATCCGGGGGGAGGGGGGGGGCAGGTAAAATCTGAATAACTCCAACAACATACCGGTCTGGCTGCTGCAAGATGACAGTCTCTGATTCCATTACCAGAGTGCTGTCAATCGTGGACCTTGTGCCAGCACCATGGGGGGTGGTGATTGCCTGGGGTCGTGGGGGGGGAGCCTTGGATCATATACGGTATTGGGATATAGGAGCTATCTCCCCCTAAGAACCTAAGAACGGATGATTTTCAGAAACTCCTATATCATGCGGTTCAAGGGGATAAGGGGATGGTAGCTGTCCGTCTCCAGGAGCTTACAGGGATATCAAACGTAACAGCCATATGATCCAGCAAAGTGGCGGGACTAAACTCAACCCCCAAGCCCTAAATCTGAAAGCCTAGAACCCCACAACTCCAAGCCCTCATCAGCCCAGCAAAAATTCAAACTCCAAAATCCTAACCCCAACCCTACAACCCTATCCTTATAACTACAGCTTCACACCCTAAACCGTAACCCTAGACCCCACCCCAAGCAGCAAACCTGAAAGCCTAAACCCCTCAGCCCAAAAGCCTCATCAACCCTAAACTTTAAAAAAAGCGACTGTCTTACCCCTATACAGCTTAAAACCCAAAACCATGATGGGAGTTCCCAAAATCAGGGTCCCACTTTGGTACCCCTAAATAGTAGATGCCGAAATATAATCTTAAGCCACAAGGAGCCCATAATTTTGAGAAGAACCCATAAACCCAAACCCTAAGCCCCAAACCCTCAACCCTAAGCCCTAAACCCTAAACCCTCAACCCTAAACCCTAAACCCTAAACCCTGAACCCTAAACCCCAAACCCCCAAATCGCCTTCTGCCGAGCTAAGAACTCCCGGTGTTGGGCCTGTACCTTGAACTGGCCATAGCAGAAAGGGCTTGCTGAAGGAATGGTTAGGGAAATTTAAGGGTCCATTTAAGAGGGATATAGGGGTTATACAGGGCTATATAAGATTATTTATTAAGGTGTAGGGATTCGGGTTTAGGCTTTCCCAAAATTCGGGTACCAATTTTAGGGTTTCAATAGCACAGACTGTAGTAGTTTGGCGTCTATATTGGCAGGGCCCCTACTTAGGCAATCTATCATATGAGCATATAGGAGCAAAGAGGGCTTGCGTACGGGTTGTACAAAGGGTATACGGGATGGGTATGAAGAGATGTCTTAGGCATAGTCCCCTTAAGTAGATAGAATATGGAATGTACTTGGATCTTATTAGAATATACCCAAAGCCATATTCTACCTACTTAAGGGGGACTAGAGGCGCTTAGGGCATGCTCGAGCGAGCACCAGATGGAAAATAAGATGGATAATAATATGGAAGTTGGGATTTTGACAAGGTTCATAGGGATTGTAGAAGTGGCAGCCCAACAAATCATAGGGTTTGGGGGCAGGGATTGTCGGGGAGGAATATTGGCTACATTACATGGAACTTTAGTTGTCTTACTTGCAGGGTTGCGCTACATGTAGGCGACAGGGTGACCGTACCTTTTATAACTCAATGTACTCCTAGTATTCCCCCGTAATAGCCCCTATAAAGCTCCCCTATATACTGTATAAGCCCCTATATAACCCGACCTTTGAGGAGTAGTTTAGACTGTAGCTCATGATATGAGTATAGCTGAGTAGGTCATTTGCAGCATCCCCCTCCAAGAAGACCAGCAACAAGTGTCAGCATCGAGGTTACATTCGTCATATTCATGCTGGTAGCCTTGATAGCAGTGCTATACCTAAACCCTATCCCCTGTATGTGCAGGTTTTGGGGGTTTTGGGTTTAGGGCTTGGAGCCTCAAGCTTAAGACTAAGATTCAGGATTCAAGGTTTAGGCCGTACCGTTTTGGAGTTGGGCATTAAGGTGGTAGTCACCCGAAATTAGGGACCCCTATATTTACCAAAATACAACAGATAGTCCTCAATATAGGGACCGCCCAAAAGGACTCCTAATTGTAGGAAAACCCCAGGTTCCACACTTGCGGTTGAAGGCTTACGACTTCAGGTTGTGGAGTTGGGCAAGGTTTGAAACCCTAAGGGTCCAAGGACCCAAATAATAGGGCTTTAGGGCCCAAATACCATTAATATTATAGCATTTGGGCCCTAAAGCCCTATTATTTGGGTGCTTGGACCCTTAGGGAAATTGTGGGGTTAAGGTCAGGGGGAGTTCTCAGCACGGATTCTGATGCGCCAGCTGTATTATTCTGCTTTGTCCTTGACACCTCACTCGAGGCGCTGTAGGGCTTTAGGCACTATCCGTGCAAGAGTCCGTGGCATGCTCTTACGCCTTTCACAATTGAGCCCATGGTTGGGTCTTTTGGGAGACAGAGTCAGGATCCTAAATGTGGGTAGATTTACAGATTTACACACTCTATGTAAGGGTCCAAGGACTCACATGTTGAGGTTTTGGTCCCCAAAACTATACAGGTTATGGTATTTGCAACAAAAAACCACATTCTTTGGGTACTTGGACCTGCTAGGATATGGTGGGTTCTCCAAAGCGGCATGCCCATGGCGACCCTGAGGCATGCACAGGGGCTATGAAGAGATTATGGGGATATCCCGTGGGACGATGCCAGGGCTAATTTGAGAAACTTCCATGTTCAGGGTTTAGGATCTAACAATAAGTACGGGCTTGGCCACTGTGAGGTTCATGGGCCAAGCTTTCTGTTCTAGGCCACGAAGCGGTGGAATTTTGTGCGTCGCCATGCAACATAGAAGCCCGAAGGACCAACGATGGGTTTGGGAGGCAATGTGACCTCAACCGTTTATACAAGTACATGACGGACAAAACTTTGCAGTACGAGTCCATGCATCTAGCCTAAACCCCAAGACCTGAACAATAAGACCCCCCTACCCCCCTAAGACCCTGGAATAAGAAGCCTGACTCAAGGCCCTGAGGTGTACGTTACATTGTTTATATCAGCCCCTTAACGCGAAACCCGCAACCCAGCCTGAGGGCTCCAACAACAACCGAATAGGTACCACTTAAATAGTAGGGTTTAGGGTTTAGGATTTAGGTTCTAGGGGCTCAAGCAAAGCAGTACAGACGTAGAGCCCCAGTGTACACATAAATCCTAACGATCCCTAAGTCCTATATTCCCAAGTGCCTGGGCCCGGCATAGGAACTGGAGCGGTTCCTGCCAAGGGTGTTTTTTTTGCTGCTACAATATACTGTGACCATTTGCTGAACTATGAGGCACTTAAACTTTCAGATCCCAAAATAAGAACCTCAACTTAACCCTAAACCCTAATTAAACCCTTAACCCTAACCCTGAACCCTAAACCCAAAAATACCGGGGATCCCTGAACCTCAAATACCTCAAGCGTCAGCGTTAAAGCCCACACTTGCTGGTGGTTAGTCTGGGTCTAGGGTTTATTAGGGTTTATTAGGGTTTCGGGCCGGTTTTAGGGTCGGAATGGAACCCAATACTATAGCAATCCCCGCATAATCCCTTGGAACATTGCCAAGATCCCACTCCGTCATTTCCTGCCACAATCAAATCCTGTATTCTCCCCTTAAAGACTTATAACAAAAGCCCTGACTCCCAAAGTAGCTGCCGTGTCCTTTCAACTCCTTCATTTCCTGCTAGACACAGGTTAGTACACCCTCAACCCCAACCCTAGGGTTCCCAAAGTCCAAACACAGAACTACAGTGCTACTTACGGTTGTAGGGCCCCAACTACAAAGCATTCATAGACTCATAATCTTGAAGCCAAACCAAAACTGTAAACGACCCATAACTTCTACCCTCCTAGGCGCCTGGGCCCGGCATAGGAAGCGGAGCAGCTCCTGCCAGAGGAGCGTTTCTTTACAGAAAAGCAATCTATTGTAGGGGCCTTAATCGTGTTGCGCGATGGTGTGGATTGCATGCTACAATGAATAGTCACGGGCCAACAGTAGACAGTATTCGTTATTCAAGCCTGGTAGAATACTGAAAACTCTAAACTATGGGCAACCTCCAAACCCAAATACTGAAACCGTTGACCATCAGTCCTGAACCCTCAACCCCAATTAACTATAGGTCCTAAAGTAATTGAGGGGTCGCTGCAAGAGACAGACCCCGAACCCTGGCCGCGGGCTCGCGGCCCGAGCGCGTGGCAGAAACAGCGAATCGCGCAGAGGTGAAAGTAAACCTGACCGCCTTCTTGCGCAGGCCAACTCACGTCCTAGCCTTCCCAATCTGTTGCTGGGCTTTCCAGACTTGAGCCTGGCGTGAGGCCGCCCCTACTGCGTCTTTTGCACTGTGGCAGCACTAATGCACCACCCCCTTAAAGTGTGCGGCGTGGGGGCTGCAAGAGAACATGAGAAGGCACAGCCGACCCCTAGCCAGGGGCTGGAGCCTCTATCTGATGAGTAGCCTTCCTACCATGAGGTTTCATGCACGGAGGAAAGCAGCCTTGCAGCACAAAAAAGATATGTTGCTCTATTGATGTGTGAGGGCTATCGGACTCTCTTGATCCCTTTGCAAACCTTGCTGCACCTTGTCCGAATGATCGTGGCTGATCAAGACATGGTTCTTATAATCCAAATCCTAAGGAGGACAAGCTTATGCAAGCTTCCTGAATGTGTTTCCCGCCGTCGTTGGTCGCCTTCCTCGAAGTTCTTGGCTGCTGCAATTGCGTAGTACTTCCGACACGCTTCACTTTAGCTGTACTATGTTTGCCCCATTTTTTGGCAATAGCAAACTTCCAACATCTCCTTGCTGACGCAGCATAACGCTTCAAGACATTCCATCTCCAGAAGTGGCAAGCGTGGTTATCAGGGCGCATGGTGCGCAAACATGCCGGAGGGTTCACGAAGAGGATGGTTCCAATGTGGACAATCAGCTTGCGCATGTAACTTTCGCACTGCCAGAAAATACAGGTTTCAGTGGGAGGCAGCCTGCGCATTGAACAGAAGGAGGGGGTCTTTCGCGGCCTGTGGCTCACTCGCTGGCTGTAGGCCGCGCATTGCAAAAACAAATTTTGTTCTCAGGAGGCTGAGGGACTTATCTACCATTGCGCGTTGGACAAAGACTTTGCGCGGAGCAATAGCAAGCTACCGTCAGCAAACAGTGTTGCGCTGTCATGCAGCCATCAGGTGCGACCCGCGACCAGGGACGACGCGAATGCGCAGTCCCTCACAGTAAAACAACAAGGTTTGAGCAATTGTGAGAAACTTCAACTGGCCGTACAGCCTCCCAGTTGCCACGATTGGGGATTTATTCTGCGATGGAGCCATGATCACGGTTGAACACCAACCATCTCCAGCCTCCATATGTAGTCCGTCAAGCAGCCTCAGACGAAGGTCGTACCAAATCCCAAGCCCGCAGAGGGCTGGGGCTTGATATCAAGCCCTTTGTGTGAGTCTGTGACTGGCACGTGGACGCAGGAAACCATCAACGCTAAATAATTGTTGTGTGTCCGTGCGCCCAGGCGCGGATCACGCCTGAGCGCCTGACCGCGCCTGCACGCCCTAAACCCTACAACCTAAATGCTAAAACCGAAATCCTGAACCCCCAATGCAAAACCCTCAGCCATGACAGCGTTCAGGGCACACAGCCCATGGAGCCCTTGCCCTTGAACGTGTAATGAAGAAGGTGCTTCTGATTACCCTCACCTCTGTAATGCGGACCCTAATACAATCATATGATGGTCATAGGGTCCTTACGAGAGGGTTTGAGGCAACTAGAACGCCCTCATTTGAAATGGCTCTTGATGTAAGAAGTCTTGCATCACCCAAAACTCTCGCCATAAACAGTACGTCAGCCCTACACCCAGCTAACAGTACGAGGGCCTTTATGGAGAGTATGTAGGAGGTAGATGCGGGAATGGAAATGGATACTGAACAACTAACTAGGGCTTCGGGAGTTCTATGGGCCCCAGGTCTATGGCTCCCACACATTAAGAGCCTGGTCAGGGTTTAGGGTTTAGGGACTATTGAGGAGCTGGGGACTCTTAGGATTCTCAAGGCTTGTCAAGTCGTTCTAGCCATCATTAGTTCGGGGGACTGAATACTGGGGGAGCCCAAGGTAGTCCCATGTGGTTCGTAGGGAAGGAAAGAATGGATCCCTATAGTATTCCCTATAGCCCTAAACCCTATACCCTAAACCCTAAACTCTATACTTTAAACCCTATACCCTAAGGCGTGTTAATGTAAACTATACAGTAGTCCCTACAGCAGCCATGTTTTGATGATCTGACCATCCAGTTTCTTCGTTCCCTACTACAAGAAGCAACCTAAAACCTGTAGGAGCCCTAGACCCGAAGTTCACAGAACTTTCATGTGCGTAGGTACCAGGTGGTGCTCTTACATAAGGCTTATGTAAGGTATATCTGGGGAGCCTGGGGGTATATGAGGGCTATGTAAGGCGTATATGGGGGGAAACTACTCAACTGAAGTTTCCTTCGACTAGAGCAGATTCCATTTTTTCCTTTCCTGCATCCTCTACGAGCCCCCAGCAAGTAACGTAAAACAAGATATCCGAATATCACTGTGTAACCCTATATAATAACCCCTATCACATCTTCATATAGATGTAACCTTCCATAACCCTAAGAACCACCAGCAAGACACCAGAAGTTCCTGCCGCTGCAGCTGATGCTTCCGCGGCGGTTGCTGTGCCATCAGACGCTTCAGCCAGACCGGGCTGGGATGGGCCTGCAACAGGGACCCGAAGCCCTACGCAGTCGCGTTTAGGGATTCGAGTTTGGCCTTAGAGGACTTAGGCTTTACGTTGTCTCGGCAGTTGTGAGCGTCGGCTCCCTTGAAAGATGCAACTTTGCTCTTCACGTTCAATCTCGCTGTGGCTTACGTTCTCTTGATTTGTGCAAGCTTGGCTAGCTGCATTTTACCCACTACTCATTTGAGTAGAATTTTTTGCTGCCTGGCCCACATCACATTACAATATGACTCTCTGCCGGGGACTATAACATCCCAAATACATGCTACTCCTAAACCCCCAGCCCCAATCCCTCAACCCAAATTATTCCCTTCCTATCACTACACCATATAGCATGCTATATATCCCTATGTCTCCTTTTATGACCCTATGCATCCCTACATAGCACCCGTTTTGTAAATTGATACAACTCATTAAATCTGCTCGCCTTGCGTCTTCGCCACTTCGTCGTCCCAATCCAATGCCATCTCGATTCGGCGCATGCCGCAATGCCGGCAGAAGGTCGAGTCCTAGTTCTGAGCTTGTCTAGGGTTGGAAGTTACAGCGGGACTTGGGGTTCAAAGGTTTCGTCTTGACTTAATTCTATGTTTATCTTCGGTTGGGGTTTAGGTATTAGGGCTTAGGATTCATGACGGTGGTCCCACTTCTGTGAATACCTATGGGCCCCAATATAGGTCACCTGCCTTAGGGAGGTATAGGGTTCATTTTTTGTGGCATACATACATAATGACATAATGGTCACCCATGGCATGATTGACCTTTCCCTTTTCCTCTGCTGTGAAATAAAAGGAAACATTGTAAATATAGATATACATCTTTTTAGGAGATGACATATATATATATACATATTAATAGATAAGATTCTGGTGCATATCCCTAAGGGTCCAAGGACTCAAACAAAAGGCGGTAGTAGCGCCCAAATACTATAATCTTAATGGTATTTGGGGCCTTAAAACCCTAACAGTTGGGTCCTTAGACCCTTAAGTATGAGTATTCCTGCATTATGGTCCCTACACCCTTTAACCCTAAACTCTCAACCCTGAATCTTGACCGTGGGAGGGGCCTGACTTTTGCGATTTCTCCCTGGACTCATGTGTAGATTTCTGTGGGTTTTGTTGTTTTTGGGCCCAAAACCCTTAGCCTAAATCCTAAGCTCTAAGCTCTAAACCCTATAGACCTTAACCGCAGGGCATCATAGTATGCCACTCTAAACCCTCCCAAGCCATACACACTGGAAGATCCAGCTAGGTTCTGGCGATCCGTTGCTGCTCAGGCCCTACACCCCGAAACCCGAAATCCTAAGGGTATAGGGTTTACTTAGCCCACATTACTTCAGGAAGAAAAAAAGGATCTTCTGTGTCTTTGGATCCCTAACATTGATTTAGGGCTCTAAACCCTAAACCCTAAATCCTAAACCCTGTTTGAGGATTTGCCGTTAAGGGTTCCAAGACTCCCAGTTGACCTGGCGTTTACGCCGCAAGGCTGCGCACGGACTTCAAAAAACCCTAGATCAAGGCATGTACCTGAAATTATGATAGGGTTTAGGGCTTAGGAACCTTGAACTGCCAGTATGGGCTGCTGGACCCTAAGAACCCCATATTAGGACCATACTGCCAGGGGTGGATTTTGGTCCCTTGAGGTCTGATGGCCCAAAGTAGTAGTTTAGGCTGCTGACACAAACAGAGACAAGAGCACATGGTTCCACCATCTGTCTGTTCCTGACAGGTTTGGGGTTAGGGTGTACTGTGCCTACTTTCCTTCTTTCCTTCACAGTGTAAGGAGAGCACCACAGAATTCTCAGCTAGGATCAACACCTATGCCTCAGACCCCAAGCCCCCCAGACCCTAAACCCTAAAAGCCCCAAACTCATGAAAACCCAAAAGCCCTCCAAACCTTTAGATTCGAAATCATAAGCTGCCGTCTCCTAATCGTGACAAGCTTCCGGCTACAAATCCTCTACAGCCATCCTGTGAATGGCATCAGACCTTCAACCCCAAACCCTAGGCCTCAAACCCTAAGCCACAAACCCAAAATCGAATCAGACATGGCTTGCAGCAACCCCAACCCTAAACCCTCAACCGCATTCATGTCATATACATGGCTTGCAGCATACAACACGTGGGACGGTGGCCAACCGCGGTATCTCTTGTTTAGGGTTGAGGGTTTGGGGGTTTAAGGTTCAGGGGCTCAGGGTTGTGGGTTTTAGGGTTCCCTAGACCCTAAACCGCGGCCGCTTAGATTCAGCACGCCGCCACAACATGAAAAACGGCTCCGACTTTGAACGGGTTTAGGGTTTAGGCACTTTGGACCCCTACTGAGGGTTAACCCTTAGGTACCTATGATAGGAGTACAAAGGAATCCCAAAGGCTTAAGGGTCTAAGGTCCAAGCATAGTCCAAGGAGTGTAGAAATGCTTCCTTAGCTTCTTCCAGTCGTCAACCCTAAACCCTAAACCCTGAACCCTAAACCATCCTAAGCCCTGAACCCGAAACCCGAAATCCGAAACCCTACACCCTAAACATTCTTCCAGGAGTCGTCAGTCAGGGCCTTGTGGCAGTGGACGCATGTCCCAAATACCACCTCGACTCTGGAGCTGGCAGGAGACCCCTACACCCTACTTCCAGGCTAATGGGACTTAGTAACTACTTATTACTGGGCGTATAACCCTACTTATAATCCCCCTACATCGGCTTATAAAGCAGGGTTATAATCCCAATTAGAAGTACTTACTAAGTCCCATGGGCCTCCAAGTACACCTCAACATCCTATAGTCCCCCTTACGTAGTATATGGGATCTTATTAAGAATATACCCAAAGCCAAAGTCTATCTACTTAAGAGGGACTATTTATATACCCAATCCACTGAAAGCATAAGAGTAAGACCCAGCTTCGGCCCCCTCAGGGCATGACTATCAAGTTATCAAGGACTACCCTTCCCCAAACTGCCATGAACTGCGCGAGAGGAAAGGGCTGACACAAGGCGCAAAAAAGGGAGGCTGCACTCGGATGTCGAGGGTCTAGCACGTCTGGTCTAGACTGTCAGGTTTATGGTTACCCGCTCCCACACTATCCCTAGGGCTCTCAGTTACCTGAACAGTAGACTACTGGGCTAAGTTACTATAGGTACACAGAACCCAGAACCCATTATTCAGATAACTGGAGCCGCAGGTTATCATAGAATCCCAAGCTGCCTTGGGGAGATTCCTGTCCATTCGGAATAATCCTTGTTTGCCGGTACGGATTTATAGCTCAACCAAGTAAACTTATCCCTTTCTTACAGATGCTGTAACGAAGAGGAAGATATGTTTCTTTACTCTTCATTGGGGACTACTGCATTCCCTGTGAAGCTGCTACTCGAATGAGTTCCATGCAAGTTTGCGGAGTGGATAATCAACCCCACCCCTCAAGAAGGACAAGCATGTCTATTGTGGATGGAGGAAATCTTGCACCACTTAGGATCCCCAATGTACTGTAATTATTGGGCATAAGGTGCATTAGGAAGTGCACACACATATAAACGTTACATGCAGCCCTGGGCAATGTGGTAGAACAGTCCACTTCGGGTCATGCAGGAAAGTGCCCAAGTGTGATTAGCTCCACGTCTATGTTGTGGTGTAGGGGTTTCGGTTTCCAGTGTTTGGGGTTCACGGTTTGGGCCCCCCCTGATCGTGCATACGTCGTGAAATGTATTGGATCGCAAGCTCCGAGCAGAAGTAACAGATTAGGGTCTGCGAGCTGTCTAGCATGAGGGGACGTAATTGCAAGTGAATGTCGCCGAATCTGGATCCAATTCTTGCCCACGATGAATCCCAACCACTGACCCAGCACTCTGAAGCCCAAAGCCCAAAATCCTAAAGACGAAGCGGAGTGCGGGCTTCTCCTCAGTCGCGATCTTCGCCTGCGGAAACTCCACAGGAAAGAAATCTTGAATCTCAGTGTGTTTAGGGCTTAGGGTCTAGGGTTCAGAATCTCAGGGTTTTGAGGGGGTTTAGGGTTCAGGGTGTACGGTTCAGGATCCAGTAGGTGTACTAAAAAGCCATCTAGGGTCCCCAAGTCTAACCTATTGCGAGTATCATGCAGCAAGTTCTGGGTCTTGTGGCACCTGCGCCACATCATTAATGTAAGCTCAGCTTCACAAGGCAAAGCCAAGGAGAGGGGCCCCCGTGCATGGGTTCAGGGTTTAGGGTTTCGTCCCGGAGGGCAAAATTCAGCCTGATTGCTATTCACCTCGTGGATTTCCTAATCGCCCGTACACCCTAAATCCTGAACCCTAAAACCGCGTGGCCCGTATACCAACCCACCCTTGCAAGGCTTCCCCTTTTCTCCCTTTCTCTAGCGTTCGCTAAGGCTAAGCCTCCAAGTTAAGGCGGGAACACGGGGGGGAAGGGGTAGGTGTTCTAGGAACCCGTTGACGTTCATGAAGCGAGGATTTCAGCTTGTTGGGAGTGATACTGTGGGACCCCGTTCCTAGGCTAGGTTTGGGATCCATCTACAAAGTAAGTTCTAAGGGCTTTATTTGGATTATATATGGACTAAACGTCATAATTGCATGCCTTTCCTGAAGCCACGAATGGTTTCCACTCCCTCCGCGCACCTGCACCACCCCCGGGCCCTATCACCCTATAAACCCTACAAACCCTAAAGACCTTAAAAACCGTAAAACAAAAAAATGAACACCTTAGATCCTAACATCAACAACCCTGGTCTGGTGTAAAAATGGCCATGTCAAAGCCTTTGGCAGAAAATCCTGCATCCCAAGGGTTTTGGGTTTAGCCGTAAGGGTCCGAGTACCCAATGATTAGCGGTTTAGGGTTTAGGGTTTTGGGTAATAGTAATCATAGTGCAGGTGTTGGGTAAGTATATGACTATTAGGTACTTGGACCCTTAGGGTAGTTTCATTTTTGATACTGCCCACACCCTACAACTGTCACAGAAAGGAACCTTGGTTACGGTTGCCATACTGGGGAACGGTAGAAATCTTACCCTCAACTCCAAGTGGGGTTGGTGTCGAGCAACTCAAGACCATCACACAGAGTAGATGGAAGCTGTGTTGTTCGAGGCATATACATTAGGAGGACCCCCCACCCTGTAATAGTGACTATAGGGGATAATAGGGATCATATTAGGGTCCTCGTATATTCCTACTATAGTACTATTACAGGGTGGGGGGTCCTCCTAACATATACATATTATTGCAATTTCCTCTTTGACCCCAAATAAGCCCAGCCTCCATTTCATCTTCCGTCCTGTTTGTTCTTTTCAATTCTGCACTATTGGGCTCAAAAGGTACCCCTAAAACCTGAACTTAACCCCTAAACGGAGCCCATAACCTTGCTCGTCACATTGTCCCTTTATAGCCCAGTAACCAAACCCCAGAAGTAGGTAAAATAATGGTCCAAGACCCTTAAAGATGGTTCAAAAGGCTATTATTCTACATACTTTGGGGTTTTAGGTAAACCCTTTCTTTTACGTCCGCCTCGGGACGAGGGGCGACAGGCGGCGGTGGCGGTGGCGGCGGTGGCGCTTTGCCTTTGCCTTGGTATTTCGTTGTAGGGTGTAGGTTTTAGGGTACAGGGCTTATAGAGTCCCGAATGGTCGAGGTACCGAGGATGTGTACTTGGGAGCTGAGGCGGGTCCTAGAGCTACTTTGTGCCCTACATGAGCCTTGTTAAGTACTACACAGATACCCCACACTCTTGTGGTCTCTTTCTGCCACCAATGGCTGCGTTGGAATACCTGTGCGGCCGAGTCATGAATGATAGTTTCCCTGCACCGCGGGAACTGAAAAGCTTGGGTGGCACTCTTGATGGTGGTGCGGTCCATGCGACTAACCCACCTTCAACTATAGCCAAAGAGGAATCCGCAGTATGCAAAGCCCAAAATGCAGTCGACAACATCCGCTAAGCACCCCTCAATCCTGAACCTCAACCCGAAACCCCTGACCGCTGAACCCTAAACCCTTGAGAAAAACTTAGTAGCAAAATGAACCAGACTTTGCTTGTTGACAATGGAAGCTTTGCCACAAGTATGACAGATATTTACTTGAAGAATGGAGAGTCAAGTGGCAATGACTATGGAAAATGACATGGCAGCCGGGATCGTATAATGAATTGCAGGGGTTCAGTTTCCCAGAATTGGGGGTACCCTTTTGGGGCTCCCTACAAGCCTAAAATGAGGATTGAACAGTTTATGGTCTATACTCGGACCGCTTTGTGTTGTGAAAGCTACAAATTCGGCCTTTACATTGAGATACCAATCCCTAAACCATACCTCCTAATCCATCAGCCAAGATTCCTTTGCCTTTGACGACGCCTTTCCCTCGGTTTGTCGCGCAGCTTTTCAAGACAGGATCGATTCGTAAGTCGGTCTAGGACTCAAGGTTTAGTCTGGCCCCACAGGGCTAAGTCAGTCCCCTCGCCCACCTTCTCACACCTTCATACTGTCGGTGATGGGGAATAGCCTGGTTGATTACTGTAGCGAAGCCAGTTTTCTACGCTGTACTTTTGCAGAAGAACGAAAGATGAAAGATTTTGTCCCGTCTCAACCGAAGCTTCCCAATGTCTGCATCCCCACATTTACTCCTACGACTACGACGCCCCAGTCGTCACGGTCTATCCCAAATATTCCACTTACAAGATCCCAAACATTAAGCTACATGAAGTCCATAAACCTTGTAAGATCTAACTCCCTAAACTTCCAGCCCCGCCCCCCGCCCCCCCGCCCCCCCTGGCCGGCCCCGCCCTCCCCCAAAAAAGTCCGCAACCCTGCGGACCCTAAAACACTGAAACCCGCAAACCCTAAACCTCCACCCCAACACACTAAAGCATTTAGGGTTTGGGGTCGCTGTGAGGGAATTTAAACGAAGTTGCAATGGTACCATAAGCAGTTTCCCTTGTAATAGTACTTTAACTTAGATTCCCTAACAACACCCCTTATCCTACACCATAAACCCTGAACCTCAAGCTCTAAGTCCTGAATGTAAACCGCTGATTAATAAACCCCCTCCCCTCCGTAGGGATTATAATAGGGATCCTAAGATTATGGCCCGTAAAAGGAAGAGGTTTATCAATTAGGGGTCTACATTACCCTAAACCCTGAACCCTAAATTGTAGTTTCCATTTTCTTTTCCATTATCCCTATATAACCGCAATGACCCTAAAGCCTAAACCCCTATATTACACCATAAGAAGCAACCCATGAACCTCAAGCCTTCCATCCTAACCTCAAGTAGCGCTCTCATCCTAAAGCCCAAACCCTAAACCCTAAACCCTAAACCCTTGACCCTTAAACCCTAAACCCCGTAAACCCTAAACCCTAAACCCTTAACCCTAAACCAAGCCTCAAGAAGCGCCAAGTGACCTTTGCCTTTGCCCTTCGACTTTGCTTTGCCTTGGCTAAGCACAGCTGCACCGGCTCCTTCTCCCCAGATCTCCTTGGGTTCAGGGTTTAGGGTTTAGGCTCAGGGTTTAGTTGGGGGTCTTAAAGTATAAGGCTTAGGGTTTGGGGCTTTTACAGGTTTTACGTCTTTGGGTTGCCGATTTGGGGTTGAAGGGTTAAGGTTTGGCTTCAGCGTTCATGGTAGGATTTAGGTTATTGGGCGTAACCCTAACCCCTAAACCTTGAACCTTGCTTCAAGATGGGGGGGTGTGGGGTTCATGGCTGTCGGGCTCAGGGCTGGGGATTTCCATAACTTAGGGGAAGGGAGTCCGCACAATCAGGGTTATGCGCGGTACTATGGGGTATATCAGGGGAACCGTGATTTCGGAAAAGCTTGAAACTTCAAGCTAATCAACGTCTGGGAGGGAAACTTGCAGTATGAAACCTCCGCTTAAATCTCAGCATGTCGGGTGATACAGTTGGCTAACAAAAAGTCTATTAACCTTGGGACAACTTAGCACCACAATACACCCTAAACCCTAAACAGCAGTATACAAGGAAATGCAGGAGTTGTCCAAACAGCTTGGGCCCTTGAAGCCCGAAACCGGTTATATAGGAATTATAGGGGTTATACGTAAACCCCCAAGATATGTAGAATAATTGCCTTTTGGACCATTTTTAGGGGTTTGGACCATCATTCCATCTACTTCTGGGGTTTGGGTATAAGGATTATGAGAGTTATATAGGGATTGTAGGGGCTATATCAGGATTATAGGGTTATGTTGGGATTATAGAGGTTACGTAGGGCGCATGGTTTCTGCAGCCTTTCTACCACTGCCCTGGTACGAGATACGCTCCCGGTGAATGTAGAAACTTTTGGGGATACTTTCTGCGGGAGTCTATAGTCATTGGCATCCCTGTGATTTACTGGTGGTCAGAAGGGAAGGAGGCGTTATAATCTCTATATAGAATCCCAATATGATATATTCTCTTATTCCCCACTAATCTTGAGGAAGATGACCGGTGATAGAAGTCAGAACCTATCAGAAGGAGCCAAATTCAGCTGAACAGTTCTTACGGTGACATAGGCAGAAGTCGGAAGATTCCACTCTGCCCCACGGGTTATATTGGGATTATAGGGGGTATATAGGGATTTTACATATACATATATATATATATAAGGATACTATAGGGTCCATGTCGGCACATGGTATATATTTGGGGCCCAAAGAGGTCCCCCATACCTACTGTGGGGCCCAGATATACACTACATAGCTACATGGACCCTTTGGGGCTGTATACAAGATGCAAAGATGTTCTGTAGGGTGAGGGCTTAGGGTTTAGGGCTCTTGAACAACAACCATCCCCATCCAGCTTAACCCAACATCTCCCACAGCTCTGGTGTTTCATCTTCGGGCGGCTTCCTTTCAGACATCCTACTAAAACAGGGGCAAGTTCTAGGTTTAGGGTTTAGGTGTTAGGGTTTAGGGTTTAGGAATCCATCATTGCTGAGTTGGGAGGTCGCTTCCTGCATAGGACTAGTCCCTGATCAATTCCTCAGAGGGATCCGCCATGTTCAAGAGACACTAGACCCGGGTCCTCCAGCCCAAAACCTTAATCCTCGCACCCCAGATATCCCTAAGACCCCTTGAAAGGATCCTTTTGCAGGCTCTTAACCCTAAACCCCCGTAAACCCTAAAACCTAAACCCTTTTTTACAAGCCCACACCTAGCTATTGGGATGCCAAGGTGCTGTTCCAGCGGCTTTTGCTTTTGCGACTTCCATCTGTACATTTGGCATCTCAATCGTGACCTGTTGCCTGGGCTTAGCCGAAAGGGTCCATGTAGGTAATGCTTATGGACTTTAGGGCCACATGAGCTATACTCTAAACTCCTAGTATCCCCCTTAATAACCCTTATAGTCCCATATAATCCCTTATATATCCCCCCTTTAAGGAGTTTAGACTATAGCTCACATGTAAATAGTATTTACAGGGCTCTAAGTCTATATATGATATCTACTTCGGGCCCCCAAGCCTCTAAATGCACCTACATTGGGCTATTTGGAGCCTCGGACGGTAGGGCTTCAGACGTAGAAGCTTAGGGAAGAGGAGTACAGGGTTTACCGTTTGGGGTGTGAGGGTTTAGCGGTTTTGCCCCGAATCTTAGGGTTCAAAGTTACTAAGGCTTTGTTCAGTCGAAGCGGGCCTGTTTGTAATATGGTGTAGTGGTATCATACAAAGTTCAATGTTACGGACAGATTTTTCACTATAACCATTGCATACTATGAGTTCAACATCTGCTATGAGGGGAAATCTGGTCGCTGCGCACGGAGTTCTACAATATTTGTGCTCATACTCATACTGCTTTATTGTGAATATACAGTATTATAGCTATATTTATTACATTGGTAATCCCCCAAATATATACTTGCTGTTTCCAGGGTTGTAGCCTTGTTGACAGGCCAAAAGGGGGTGGCTTGTTATGCCATGTAAGTCTGAGAGGGGAGGGGGGGGTGCCTTATAGTTAAATGCAAGACTCAAGTCTCATACTCGACTCCACTCTGAGACCTCAATACCAACTAGGCCTAGGGGAGATTGAGCTTCAATCTCTAGATTCAAGTTCAATCTCCTCTAGGGCGTTGAGGGTAGGATTGAAGACGTTCAATCTTCAATCCAGGAGATTGAACTTCAATCTCAGAGCTTAAAGTTCAATCTCCCCTAACCCTGGATTGAAGACCACAAACCCTCAACCCCTAAACGCTAAACCACGCCTTGGGCCCTCATGAGATTGAAGATCTCCTCTGGAGGGTTGAGGCTAGGATTGAAGAAGTTTTCCTGAGAATCTTCAGTCTTCAACCTGCAATCTTAAACCATAAACCCTTCAATCAAGGGCCAGGGGAATTTCAACTTCAATCTCCGAGATTGAAGTTCAGTCTCTTCCCCCTTTCAGGCGACCATACCTCAATTAGCTTCATTAATCAAATCAATGAAATTTAGGTAAAGTAAAATGATTAGATTAGCTAGAACAAGTAGGTAGACCTAGACCAATCAGATTGACTAAACCGTTGAGCGAACTAACACAATCAAATTATGTCAAGCTGTGTATGTGTCAGGCTGGTTGGCATTGTTTTGAACATTGCTGTTATTTGTCAGTAGTTTTGCTGATTATCAGAAATTGTCCATGGCATTCGACTTGATTCGCATTTCAGTAAACAGGAACCCACTAATAGCGGTGTAGTAGGAATATGCTAGGACCCCAATACAAGTACCGTTGTCCCTGGTGGTCACTCCAAATAGTTGGGGGCCTGAAGAACCTACATGCTTGTCATATTGTATTATCATTGACTACTATCAGTTTTAACTATTACAATTACTACTGCTTGTAGTAATTCCTGGTATTCGTAACATTATGAAGCTTTCTTTCTAACTCCGGACTCCGTTACATGAAATCTTGCTATTTGCATGTGGATCGGCTGTGACAAGCAACAATACACCTGCAAGCGGATCAAATGAGAAGTCAACTGAAACAACGACAAAGTCTGTCATTTTCCTGACAATCCAACATGAGGTCTGTCTAGTAGTGCTCGCAAGACCTTCCCTCAAGATCTACCTTCCCTAGGTCATCATAACCTCGCAAAGAATGTGCGAAAGGCAAATTTCGGGGGAAGGGGTGCATTATATCATAGTTTGAAAATAACAGCTATTGATCACAGGAAACCTGCCGCCCTATTATTACCCCAAATGCCAGGAACATACGCTGCAGTTTGGGCCCTAAGCGGTGCAAGATATCCTCAATCCGTCGTAGACATTTAGGGATCGGTATGACCCCCTTTGGAGGATAGCTGTTCGGTTGAGTGTTTTGTTGTTTATGGGGTGGTTGATTTCAACACCTGTTCCTTCCAAGCCGTGCCTAGCCACGTCTGATAGGCCAGAAGCACGTTCATCAGGTCCTCCTTGCTGATGGTCCCAGAGCCATCCCAGTCCAGATCTTCAAATCTAAGCGTCTTCACGTCATTTTTCCCTGCCTCAGTCTCCAAAAAATTGGCATATCACCAGCTTTCGAAGAGATATTCGATCACAGTATCCCGAGAATGAGGAATCCCCCTAAACCCGGGACCCTGCATAACCCCAAGTCCCTCAGCTCTGTTGTTTTATGGATTCCGCCATTACACCCCAAGCTATACTACCTTCCCGTGGATCCACGTTGATTAAAGCTATTTGAAGATATTCTTGCTCCGTGAAGAAGGGACCTGAAAGAGTTGGTATAGGGTGCTTAGGAGAACCCATTGGTATTGAGCTAACCTCCCTGGATGACCTTTCACATCTCGTCAACCTCTTTATCGATCCTAATTACTAGTTTAATAAGCTTCTTGATATAGAGCTCGTGTTGGGACCCTGGGCCTTTCTGATTATACTGCGCGATTCCAGCCTCAGAAATGCTTGGCTGGTACCTTGAGCTAGATTCAGAAGTCCAGGAGACAATCTTAAATCTGAGTCTCCCAAACCAGTTCAGGGTGTAGGGTTCAGGGCCTAAACCCTAACCCCTGACTCGCATTCCCCTGAAGCTACCAAGCATAGCGTCAGGATGCTCTTTGGGTTTAGGGTTTAGCGTCTAGCGTCTGGCGTTCTTTCTGGGTCTTTTATTCCAGCGCAACTTTTAAGATAATACAAGGACCGACTATGACTATGAGACCGCAGTCGTTTTCCGAGGGACCCTCCTGTTCCGCCTCAGAAACCATTCTCGACCTCTAAGCAACCTAACCCGAAATCCTATGCCCGAAATCTGAAACCTTAAGCCCTAAATGCTGCATCCCAATCTGCCAACCCGAAACCCTAAGCCCTCAACCCTACAAACCCTAAACCCTGTAAACCCTAAACCCTAAAAACCCTAGAACACCCTTAAGCCTATAAACCCAAAACCCTATCAACCCTATACCCTAAACCCCAGAACGCTCAGCCTAATATTCATGAAGCCCAATGGCCTGCGCTTGTCGCACAAACTGCCCCGAGCTTTTAGCCGCCGCAGGCACGGAGCCGGATGGTGCAGAGTTGATGGGCCGACTGTCAATCCTGAGAGCTGGGTCAGGGTTTAGGGTTTAGGGTTTAGGAGGAGTTAGGGATATGCGAGGCTACAAAAGGGGGGGGGGTACTTATGAGGCCCATAGAGGGATGCATTCCTGCACATCAGCGTCGCCTTGAATAATGCTGCATTTTTCCAAAACGGAAATCGTACAGACTCCGAATAGGCGCACACATGCATGTAAGATCTAAAGGGTCGCCACGGTAGCCATATGAGCGATAGTCTAAGCTCCTAGTATCCCTCTTCATAAGCCCTATAATACTCCCCTATATAATCCCGTATATAATCCCGTTTAAGGAGCTTAGACTATAGCTCATATTTTGAGGAACTCAGTTTCAAGCCCCGGCGCGCTGCCCCAGATGCCAGCAGGCTGTCAGCGGCCTGGACATCGGGCAGTAGCACCCACTTGCCTCCTGCAGTCGCTGGAGGTGGCATAGTCACCTAACCCGAACGTGGAGACTTAACAGCAAGTGGGAAATTCCATTCAGATATTATTATGAAGACACAGGCATTGCAGCCAAGAAAGCACATCTTCTAGATCAACCCAGGTCTCTCCAGCAGCTGCCCCCACTTGCATCCCAGCAGCGCTGGGCGTTGGCGGCGCTGGCGCAGGTTCCCAAGGCATTCGCGGCTTGGCTTGCTGCGGTGTGGGCTCAGCTGCAGCTGCCTTAGCTACCCCAGCTTCAGCCTCCCATGGCATGCGAGGTTGAGCAGGCTGCCCTTTTGCGACAGGCGTGCTGGCTTCCTTGGCGACCCCAGGCTCGGCTTCCCATGGCATTCGCTGCTTGGCAGGTTCCGCCTTCGCAGGAGCACCTGGAACACTTTTGGCCACGCCCGGCTCCGTCTCCCACGGCATACGCTGCTTTGCCGCAGCAGGGGCAGTGGAGGCGGTGGCTACGGTGGCTTTGGCAACTCCAGGCTCAGTCTCCCATGGCATTCGCTGCTTTGCTGGCTCTGGCG
This sequence comes from Symbiodinium pilosum, assembly GCA_905231905.1. Taxonomy (NCBI): domain Eukaryota; class Dinophyceae; order Suessiales; family Symbiodiniaceae; genus Symbiodinium; species Symbiodinium pilosum. The sequence continues at coordinate 21,993 of CAJNIZ010037657.1, forward strand.
GTGCAGCTGCAGCGGACGTCACCTTGGCCATGCCCGGCTGCGTCTCCCACGGCATCCGCTGCTGGGCATCAACCTGGGCCGGAGTTGCCGGAGCCGCGCTGACTTTGGCAAGGCCGGGTTCAGTCTCCCATGGCATCCGTTGTTTTGCAGGCTGTGCGGTGGGCGCTGGCGCTGGAGCTGCTTCTTTCGTCGACCCAGGCTGAGTTTCCCAGGGCATCCTTTGCGCAGCAGGAACCGGGGGCTCGGAGGTCGTGGATGGCAACTGCTGCGCGGAGCCGTCCGGCGTCAGAGTGGGAGCTGCAGCTTCTGGCGCCCGCTCCCAAGGCATCCGCGGACGCTCTTCTGCCATTGCTGCGATGAAACGTGGTTGCTACGAGCTGGGAACCCCTGGGTCGGGGCTCTGCCCTAATTTATCCGAAAACCAAGATGGGCCATGAGGCGTAAGAAACTATCTGCCCTGATTTGGGTGCTAAGCGCGTATTATATAGGGTCTAATAATCTAATAGCCCATCGTGGAAAGTAAGCTCACTACAGAAGCCGAGGCCCATGACCTCAAGCATGGCTGCCTCTCATCAAAACAGGGCTGACTGCGGGTTAGTAGGGAAAAAGGGAATATATTCGATGGGGATCATATAAGGATTATATTCCCTTCGTTCGTCCCTACTAACCACCAGTAAGAAGGCGGCAGGAGATGTGAATTGGGACGCTGAAGCCTCAGGTGTTCCACCTTGCCTCCCATTTAGTCATACAGCGGGGTGCTCTATGATCAGTCAATGGAGCTCAAACTGATCCGCTCTTGTCCACCAATGTTCTTGGGTTTGAGATGTTGTGGGGAAGCTTCTGCCTAAACCCTCAAAGTATGTAGAATAATGACCTTTTGGACCCTTTTTCGGGGTTTTGGACCATCATTTTACCTACTTCTGGGGTTTGGGTGCTCATTGAAAAAAAGACCCTGGCCTTGACATCGCGCGTTGGCGGCCGCGCGGCGTATAGATGCACACGTGGACAGGGAGAACCACAGCCAGGGGGGTTCCCAAAATTAGGGGTACTTTTTTTGAGGGTCCCCATAATAAGGATTACAGTATTTTGGGGTCTATATTAGGGTCCCCTTATTTTGGGAAACTACCACCAATATCAAGCCTCAAGGACAACCTAAATCACCATCAAGCCTCAAGGAAAACCAGAAACACCATCACGCCCCAAATGCTGAATTTGGAATGCCCTGATACATAAATCATCAACCACATACTTGCTCTGTCGCTGAGGTAGGGTTAACTTTAGTAGCTCTCACTCTCCAGGAGGTAAGGGTATACTCCTTGAGACTTTTGCCGTCCAGACACGGGAAAATCTATTCAATCAAACAATCCGTGAGGGTTCAAGTACCTAAATATTGGGGTTGGGCCCAAATACTATAATCTGAATGGTGTTGAGGACCTAAAGCCCAAATATTGAGGTATCTGGACCCTAAACCCTAAACCTTCTTATTTGGGTACCTGGACCCTCAAACACTCTTCCAAAGGCCGACCTGGGCCTTGCAAAGACCTATCGTAATAGCCCACTTGGAGGCCCATGGGACTTAGTAACCTTCTAAAACTGGGATTATAACCCTACTTATTTTTGGGGTAACCCCTACAAGGTCATGTAGGGGGAGTATACGTAGGGTTATATGCCCAGTTATAAGTAGTTACTAAGTCCAATGGGCCTCCAAGTAGACCTTGGGTCGTTCCCCCTCCCAGTAGGGCTACTCTAGCTGCTATTATCTCCTGTGACAACTGTTACTGGAAGGGGGCGGGGAATGACCAAACCTTAGACCCCAAGTGTTTTGAGGTTGAAGGCCAGTACTTCAATGTTCATGCGACTTACTAACGAATATACTTGGTTATGGCTTACACAGCCAGACCCCAACACCCTAAAACCCTAAACCCTCGACCCTGACGCTACCCAGCATGCCCAGCTGCTGGTCCAGCCTTACACTCGTTGTCTTCTGCTACATATAGGTATTTCGACCAAGTCCTTAAGTGGTTGCTGTTCTGATACAAGGACCATCAGGCACGACTAACAACATGGGTACTGCTTAGGGTTGATCATCAGTTCCCTAGCGCCTCCCTAAACTACCCCCTAAAGCCTATAAACTCTAAGCCAGCCCTAGATTCCCGACAAACTAGACTTCATTGGTGATCCCACCACGTGATTTGGCATTCAAACCTGTCGAAAGCCTTGCGAAGTCAACGGTGCAGTTCTGTACACCACAGAAACCTCCAGATTCGGACTCATCCTCTAAACAGTCCTAAAACAAACCGCTTGGAGACCTCATAGTAGCCTCTATTAGATATATACACATAGTTATATGGATCTACGTACACTACAGATTTCCTTGTGTATAATCCGAACGATCCCTGCCAGTGTAGAGTGGCACTTCTCTGCAGGTTACAAAGAGACTATCATGTTCCTCTCAGGCCCATAAAAAGGTAACTATTATATGAGAAGCTCGCAAAAAGGAACCCGTCTCCCTGAATCCGGAAACCCTAAATCTTTAAACTCAAAGCCCCTCAGTCCTCTAAGCCCTACATCCCTAAATCCCCAAACCCTGCGAACCCACCCTAAACCCTAGACCCCAAACAAAACCCTAAACCCTGAACCCTAAACCCTAAATCCTAAATCCTAAATCGCAAGCCTTAAACCCTAGACCCCAAACCGTAAAATCTAAACCCTGAACCCTAAGTTACGCAAACCTGGACCCTAAACCCTAAACCCTAAACTGGGGGCCTGTTGGCGGGACTCTTCTTCGGCCCTCCGCTGGGCTTCGCGCTCCTCGGCGCGTCTTCCTCACGAGGTTTAGGTTTCAGGGTTTAGGGTTTAGAGTTTAGGGTTTGAGTAAGGATGTGTACAACAATAAACAAAGGTTTCCTTGGGATTTGGGGTTTACAGGACTTAGGATTTCATTGATTTGGGTAAACCCAAGGTCCAGAATGAGGGCCCCGCGACCATCAAAGGACTCTTATAGGTTTGCAAAAGCCCCCAACAGGCCTGGCAGATTCCTTCGCATTTGCCAGGATCCAAGTACCCAATCATCAAATGAACTGTAGTCTTTATGGTTTAGGGTTTAGGGTTGAATTCCTGAAAGGTTGGTCATATAGGGGCTTATATAGAGGACCATTATAGGGCTTATATAGGGGGGGTGGTGGTAGGAGTTTAGACTATAGCTCATATACTTACCCGAAACAAGCACTACTACCCAAACCCTAAGTACCCGATGATTCAGTACCTGGATGTTTAGGGTTCAGGATTATAGAGCTACATTCTAGACTTCTTACTACTTGCTCCTAGAAATGAAAGTCTTCGGGAAGAGATTGAAAGATTTGGGTTCATAGGGCTTCGGAATTAGGAACTACAGAGTAGGTGTGGGAGCTACTGTGGACTCTAGACCCCTGACCACACGGGCCACGGAAAATGCTTGAATCTTTCGTGGAGTCACGACCCAAACCTTCACCCCTTCATCCTAGACCCAAGCCCCAAATGGGGGATTCAGGGTTTAGGATGTAGGGTTACCTCAAAGTCTAAAAGCCTCAACACTAAGCTTTCAACCTTAAACCCAGACTTTGACCCTGAACCTTGATTGAAGCCTAAGCCCCAAGTCTCGTGCTCGCCAAGTTGCTATCCATCTCGAGGGCCTCCTGATACTCACCTGTGCTTAGGGTTTATGGTTTAGAATTTGGGGTTTGGGGTTTAGGATCTGGGGTTTAGGGTGTAGGGTTTAGGGTTTGGCTATGAAAGGTGTTTACTGAACCATAGGGTTTAGGGATTAGGGTTAAGGAGCCGAAGGTAGAATTAAGCGGGAAATCAATGGAAACATGGTTTCTGAAGGGTCTCTAGGGTTCGTACTTAGGCTTTATGCCTCGGGTGCCTTCTCAGGAGGTTTTTTGAAAGTTCGAAAGTTCATGTTCATTTCGATCGCGATCCAGCAAAGATAAACCCTAAGCCCTAAACCCTAAACCCATGATTGGGATGTTGAGGGCGGCTTTAGGGTTTTTAGTGGAATTTCGTGCTGGGGTTTAGGGCTTATGGCTTAGGATGTTGGGGCCAGCAAGAAACTGAGGTCAGCACGGACAGGCCCCCGAAAGTGCCCTGCATTTATCATATGACTAGAATCAGGCTGTCATAAATCTGGAACTCTGAAGGTACAAAGATTCTCTGATTACTCATCTAGCAATGAGGGGGCACTATGCTGATCAAACGCAACCCCTTTACAACCCCAAAACCTATTGGGTTTAGGGTTAGCCCTAAACCCTTAACGCTAAAATCGCATGTACCCAATTATCCCACCAACCTACTGCCCCAGTTCCCGATCCTCCAGGTAGTCCTCTTCTGGCTGGCTATCTCTTTGTGTGGTACGGTATACCTTAGAAAGTAACATAGTTGCTGTATCATATACTGTAACTAACTGCTTCGAAGCAGAGAACTATTGGACGAGAGCACGACAACCTAGGCTTTAAGCTGAAGACTTAAACCCTACTGCCTACTGCAACTACATCCTGAAACCATACGCCCGTAAAACCTCCCAAAACACCTGCGGCTGAAGCCCCAAACCCTAAACCCTAATCTCTAAGACCTAGACAATCATAATCCCTCTTCGGTGCAGCAAGGCCACGATCCTGTTGCTCTCGCAGGCTTCGATCTTCGGCATGTTGGGCCTCGCACAGGTTTGGGGGATCTAGGGTTTGGAGCTTAAGGCATAGAGTTAAGGGTTTGGGATGTAGGGTGTAGGCTTAGGGGATTGCCGCCTAGGGTTATGGGTTTAGGACTTAGGGTTTGGGGCTTAAGGCATATATGGGTTAAGGGTTTGGGATTTAGGTTGTAGGTTTTGTGGATTGAGGCTTAGGGTTTAGGGATATATTATATACTATATGGGGATTGCGGAGGCATGGGAAGCTGTGGGTCTATCTTCCACTGTGTATACCTAAACCCCCGAAGTAGGTGAAAAAAGGGTCCAAAACCCAAAAGCTATTGTTCGACATGCTTTGGGGTTTAGGTAGGCTTTTTCATCCACTCCCAAATTGAGCGCACTTGGTTCTTGGTGCTTCCACATTTGTTTGAAAGGGATCCGTCACGCTGTGTCATCGGCTGGTTAGGGAAGGCTCATCCAAAGACCATTATAGATCCCTAAACCCCTAAACCCTAAACCGCACCCCGTTTTACCTCTTCTCTTTAGCCGCTAAACCTCCAACTCTCACTCCTTCTTAAACAAGAAGCATGATCTAACTCCGGAACAACAAAACCTTATGCCTTTGGGTTCAAGTACCTAATATTCATATACTTACCCAAAGCCAACATGTAATTACTCTTACCCAAAACCCATGGCCCAAGTACCTAATTATGGAGTACGGTATGTGGATTCCCGCAGAAAGCCTCGACCGCAGTTCGTGCAAACAAAATCTCACGTCACAGCAGCCGTGCCAAAAAAACACGGTGTTCTTGTCTTCTTGTAGAACAGAAGGACACACTCAGGCCTAGGTAGATATGCTGCGGAACACCACTGGTTCCCTCATACGCACAAGTACATTTTACCTGTTAAAACCCAAACTCTAAGCCCGAGGCTCATAGTAGCCGTAATGTTCTATCTGGGGTTGCTACATGCTTTGCAGATGAGTATTACCAAGTCGCCGCGGCCGAAATAAAATATGAGTTGAACCCTGTGGCCCGCAACCCTACAACCAGTTTGCATCTCACTTGCCACTTTCTTTCCGTTCGATTCGCCATTATTGGTGTAGCCCACCAAACCCTCAAACCCGAAACTCTTAGCTGCACCTATGTCTCGCTAAGTCTCCCCGAACTCCCAAGTGCTTTCCCCTAAGGGTCCAAGTATCCAATAATGATATACCAAAACCTGTACTACCATTACTCGCACCGAAATCCTAAATACCCAATTATTGGGTACATGGTTTCTTCGGGGTCTTTAGGCTCCCAGCCTGTTGAGCCACAATCTCCGCGCGATGGCTAGCCATCTCCTAGGAACGTCCGAAAGGCTCTTGAATATAGGTTTTGGGGCTTAGGGTTTAGAGTTTCGGGCTTAGGGTGTAGGGGGCTTGGCGGTTTAGGATTACTACCTGTGGAGAGCATGGAACAAAATGTAGGGGCCAGCAGAATTTTGACAGGGCCATCTCTTAGCAGCATGCAACAGAAAAATATCTCAAAGGGTCCGAAGCATAGGTTCAGGCGCTTAGGGATTGGGGCTTAGGGTTTAGGATTTCGATTTGGATTCGGGGCTTGGGGTTGAGGGTCCGAAGTACCCAAGAAGGCTCTCCTTCTCCAAACCAGATGGGAAGTTCCTACTATGGAAGCCATACTTTGTACTATGTGTAGATACTTTGGCGTCTCTCTTTTGGGTGTGTAGAGCATGTCTCAGGGATGAGGATTTGGGGCCTAGAGCTAAAGGAATATTTCTCGTAGAGCGCAGGATTTGGGGTTGGGGGGGTTTAAGGCTTGGCGTTCAACTTTAAGAACAGGTGGGGGCTCGGCTAAGGCACACCCTCGGAAGATGTTCAAGGAGGACCCCCTAAGAGGACCCCCCAAGTATCCTGAATAAGGCTCTTTGTACGTTTTGCAGGTAATTTGGGCTCTGTCTATGAAGGGTACTTAGGGGTTTCTAGGTACGTAAGGAACACAATGTTGGGGCCTGCGCAAATGAAATAGAGCCTGGGGGCATCGTATACTACATCTACGTATGTCAAAATGACAAGGCAATAACATGTGTTACATTCATGCTTCTACATGGGTTAACTGCATACCCTTCAGGTCGCTTAGCATACCCTCACATGGCAGAATCTAAGTCCTCTCCTTCAGACGGAGGTGGGAGCACTGGCAAGCACATTTACTTCTAACTTACAACCCTATTTTCAGTACACAATACCCACCGTCATCTCCATCAATACTTTAATTCAGACCCGTAGAGATACGAGCTATAATCTAAACTCCTAACGTCCCCCTTATTGGGCCGTGTAGTAGTCCCCTATATAATCCTCTACATAGCCCCGTTTAAGGAGTTTAGACCCTAAGCCCTAGGCTCACATGGGTGTCCTCCATACAGGCTGCCAGCAAACCAAATGCCGCGTCAACTTCAATCTGACCATGCAGTGCACCTGCTTTAAGGTTTTGAATTTAGGGTTTA
>CAJNIZ010037657.1:56272-66624 GCA_905231905.1 Symbiodinium pilosum
TATCGGGGGGGGGGGGTCCCAGAATGAGGATTGAAGTATACGGTGTCTATATTGGGGGGGGGGTCACTTTGTTCAACGAAAGCACTGCAATCCCAACCTACAAGGGTCCTAAGTATCCGCATAAGGAATACTTGTCCAAAACCATAAGCAAAGGTCCTACTACAGAAGCCACACTTGGTACCATGTAGGTACCTTGCACCCTTGGGGAACCAATCTGAGAATTGACGATTGATGTCAGCTACCAAGCCTGAGAGAAAGCCCTGTCAGAACCATTTGGATATACACCCCCACTTGAGCTATAGTCTAAACTTCTAGAATCACCCTTAATAAGCCCGATAATACTCCCCTATCTCCCTTATATAAACCCCTATAGAACCCCCTCTAAGACTATAGCCCACTTGGTGTGAGGCAGCGTGAGGCCACTGCGATTTGCACTCAGTGTTTGCACTCGCTGTTTCAAGCGGTTTAGGGTTAGGTTTTACTGGGTTGGCCCCCTAAAACCTTTTGAAAAACATTAGTATATAGGGTCGCTTATTAAAGCCCTTAGGGAAAATATTGCGTATCCCAGGGGCCTACCCAGTTTAAGGTTAAAGGCTAGGGTAAAAGTCGGTTGAAATCACACGCAACCTTCATCACATGTGATCTGCGTCGAGCTTTATAGGCTCTGACACGACTCATTGGAAACCTCAACCTTTCAGCTTCTTCCAGAGGTGCTACTGAAAAAGCCCACCTTTCTCATATGGAGCTCGAAATCCTAATAAAAATCCTCCAAGGAGGGTACCTAAAGACCACAAGCCCTCATTCAGAATCTCCAGAACCCAGCCTTATCCCACTCTCAGCCATAACTTACCTTTGGTTCGCTAGTAATGAAGGAATGGATCCTTCTAGTAGCCCCTATATAACCCCTTATAGTAGCTTCCATTTTCTAACCCTAAACCCTAAACCCTCAACCCTAAGTACCTACATGGACCCTTTGGGCTTCACCGCTCAACCTGAAAGTATGAACCTGTCACCCGGAAGGGCAGTTCAGCCAAGGCAGAGCACATTCCATCCGCAAGATTTTAGCAGCCTTGGTTGTTGCGAAGCTACGGTTAAGGGCTTAGGGCTTAGGGATCAGGGTTACAGTGTATATATATATATATATGAGGGTTTTATAGCTATATAGGGCTTATATATGGATAAAGGAAAGTAAAATGGAAACTACCATTCAGGATTTAGGGTTTACGGCCTGAGGTTTAGGGTTTAGAACTTAGTGACTTAGGGTAGCAGCAACTTTTTTGGGGTGCATGTCAAGGCGCCTGCTTTCAAGCCAAGGGTTAGAGTTTATACTTGGAGGGGCGTGTTTCTTACAACCTACGAGTACTAAACCCTAAACCCCTAAACCCTCAACACTCCTTATCGCCAGCGCCAGGGTCACTGAGCTGATAGGGAACCTCTGGATGCGCTGTCACCACAGGTACTACGCAACCCGACCCTCCAACAACCCTCGGGGTTTAGGATTTTGCGGCTTAGGGCGATGTACCACTTTGAGGGACCCTAGAGCCCCGATCAATGGCATCTTCACAGTGATAGGTAACATGCCCCTCCAAGTAAGGGGCTGATGAAGTTGAGGGTTTGGGTTTAGGGTGAGTTGAGGGAATAAGCTTAGGGATGCTGGCGGGGGACATTTTGCTTGACGGTTCGGGGTCGAAGCTTTATAGGGCTTACCTTACTGTTGACACGAAAATTCCTGCACGGCCTTAGTGCCCGATAGTTGCTCAAATCCACAGGTTTAGGGTACTTAGAAGGCCATGCCCCTTGTCCCAGGTCTCCTTATCAAAGCGAACAGTATTTCAAGGCTTATGGGACTTAGTAACTACGTCTAGCTGGACTTAAAACCTACTTCTGCTCCGCTTGATGAGACTTGTGTCGGTTATCACAGTTATAAGTAGAATCTTTAAGCCCAGTTATGAGTAGATACAAAGTCCCATGAACCTTCAAGTAGGCGTCTAGGGTTTACGGACCAGAGGGAAGTCCTACCTTAACCCCAAAGGAATATAGACTAATGGCATTGTTGGGCCTGTCTAGGGGTGCGGGGCCCTAAACCCTAAACCCTACATAAACCCCAAACCTACCTACTGGAGTCCAGGTCCACCCAGGATCCTGAATTTGAAGCCTTCAGATGTACCACGAAAAGCTGCAGAGATAGGCGCCCTGGGCTTAGGGCTTAGGGCCCTAACCACTGAAAAAAAAAAACAGAAGTTGCTACCCAAGACAGCTTCCCGAAAATGGGGTGCCCTAAGCACAAGCCCGGTTCACAAAAGCCAGTTTTCATTGCCCTAAACCCTAAAAGCATCTTAGACTTTAATTGAAAAAGCCCAACTCCAACGAGAAGCTGCATCGAGGCAGTTTCATCGCGAGCGTTCGCGGTGACCTCCCGGTAGTTGAGGGTTTTGGCTGTAGGGTTTAGGTTTTAGGTTTCCGTTGGGGTTTAGGGTTTCAAGTTCAGGCAGAGGTCGTGAAACAGGGAGTTGAGACCCAGGCAGTCAACGGTCGGGGACAGCAGGGCTTGTGTCTGAGTAACGATACAGGGGATACTTTCGCAATACTTTCGCAAACTATGGGGGAAGCTCCCCTAAGATCACACTTTGTACCATGTAGGAACCTCTGGGTGTCTAGCGTGCAGGGATCAAGGAATCCAGATGTTTGGAGGGGGGCACTTGGAGGACCATGGGACTTAGCAACTACTTATAACTGGGATTGTAACCGTACTTATAATCCCCCTAAATGGGCTTATAGGGGTTACCCCAATTATAAGTAGGGTTATCATAATTCCAGTTATAAGTAATTACTAAGTCCCATGGGCCTCCAAGAAGAGTCCCAAGATGCTATGGCTTCACGCTGAACATCCAGCGAGACCCGATCTATCTTGCACCTCCAGAATTACTGTTGATGGAGGAAATCTTGCACCACCTTAGGTCCCTAAGGTCCCAGGAATTACAGTAATTTAGGGCCCCTAGGTGGTGCAAGATTTCATCCATCAACAGTATGGTATTCTGTTATACTGAAGTCAAATATCAACAGTTTTACCTGGGCGAAAGTGCGTAAAGGCTTCCTCATTTGCCTCATCGATGTTGGGTATTGAGTAGTGTATCAGAATCCCTTACCCAGGAACCAAAACAACCCCAAAAGGAACTATAGCGGATCTATTGGGTAACCATTGAGAACGGGGTTTTCTTAGATGTGCGTCGGGTCCCTTACAAATGTTGATGATGGTTATCTCTCCCTCTCCGTCTGTGTCTGTCCCTATCGCCCCCTCCCCGTCTCTCTCTCTCTCTCTCTCTCGCTCTCTCTCTCTCTCTCTCTATCCCACTGTGCCCCTCCATATGGCAGTTTCCTTGACTAGGGGTGCCCCGATATAGATCCCAAATTACTATAACCCTTGTTGTAGAGGCATCCAAAACAAGAACCGCTGATCTCTTAGAAAAGCCTCATTATGCCAGGTGTCCATCCAGGGGCTCTGCGAAGATGAAGATCTTTATCCCCTATCATGATTCAGCTAACGCGTTATCGGTTTAGGGTGACCCCGAAATCCTGACATGATAAGCATGTTTTCCTTTCAGGCCCCTACAATGTAAACACAGACTTTACACCCCGTAAACACCCCCTCAAGGTTCTCCCTAAATTAGCCTTAGTCAGCCATGATGTGCCTGAGTTACGGGGGAATCTATCTAGCCATCTTAGTATACAGGCTTTACAATACACACCTACACTGCTAAACTCCATCACCGTGTCCCCCTCCCCAACCAAAAGCTAGAAAAGCAGTCAACCCTCCACTCCCTGACCACTACACAATACAATCCCTACACCATAAGAAACTTACAAAATACATTAAACTCTACACCCCTTACACCTAAATTCATGGTGGCGTGTTCTGCTTGTTGACTTGCATAAACATATATTCCTCTGGTAGAAATATCATGGCCAAAGGGAGAAGCTATGGACCGTAGTATCCTCGAATTAACTGCGATCCACCTGGTTCCACTTCAAATGCAAAGAAATGTTGCTAAGGAAACTACCCTAAAACGCTGCCCACATCGGGGCCTCCCGGAACATCTCAAGAGCGGAACGCTGCTCCTGTCATAAAAGCTCGGGCTTAAGGTGCTGTAACGATATAGGGGAGGATCTAACCCAAAGGGTCCAAGTACCTAATAATCATATACTTACCCAAAACCTATACTATTATCACTAGTACCCAAATCCCAAGTATCTAATTATTGGGTACTTGGACCCTCTGGGAAAGTTTATAGGCCTTGAGGGTCACAGGGCCGGAGTTGGGGGATTGGGTGTACGTGTTGACTTTTGCTCACTTACTTACATGTGTATATATATGTACATATATCTGTATATGTATGCAAAAACATTCACATGCACGTGTATATGTGTATATATATATGTATATGCATATGTATATGTACTGTATATGCATATGCATGTATGCGCTAAACGTTATGTTATCCCCTCTGCCCTTTGGGGCATCTCTATGATTCTAAAAGGATAGCTCCAGAATGTTCCTCCTTTGGCGCCATCCTCTCTGGACTAAACTCCTGATCCGTAGTCCGTTGCTGGGTTCTTGTTGAAATACAATTAAAAAAGATTTTTCTTTATTGATATTGGGCCCAAGTACCCAGAAAAATATATAATTTTGTTCTACAAGAGCCCAGGTTTTAGGTATTGCAGTTTGGGGTTTAAGGATAGGTTTTTATAGGATTTAGGGTTCAGGGTGTGTACTTCTGATCCCCCTCGAGATAATGGCGCGGAGTTGACAAAGAACCAGACAGTCGGAAACGCTCCCCCCATAGCCTCCTCTGAAACAGGACCACCTGAACCCCAAAAGTAGGTAGAATTATTGCCCAAAACCACCGAAAAAATGCCAAACAAGCCATTATGCTACATGTTTCTGGGATTATGGCACAGCCTTTAGAGCGCACCTTTTGGGCTTCCAAAGTACTCGCTACGCTGTCACGATTAGCCCCAATGCCTACACGTCTCAACCCTTCAGCCCTGTCACAAAATACTACAGACCTGAGACTCTCTAGTCCCCCTTAAGTAGATAGAATACGGATTGGGTATATTATAAAAAGCTCCCCCATATACTCCATATTCTATCTACTCAAGAGGAAATTCTACACCCCTGCACCCTTAGAGAGAGCTCAGAACTCCTGACCCACAGTGCTGTACCATCCCCAAACTTCTAAACCGAATGCCTTATCCCCAGGCCTCCCACTTCAAAAAGAGTCGTTCGTCAAACCAAAGCCCTAAGGCTCAAAATAGCCCAAAAGCCTTGTATAGTACGGTCTTTGGCACAAGAGCCTTGTATTATGAGTCCTTAGAGCCTTAGGGAAAGCCCAAAACGCAGCTAGCCTCCGACAAGGCTTCCATGACCTCTCGAGGATACGGAGTATGAAGACAAATCCAAGAGCCTACGCTACAGGTCCAACTACCCAATCATTGGATAGGGTTTAGGGCTGACCATACAGTGTCCAAGTATCCAATCATGTTAAGGGTTTAGGGTTTATGGCCGGCTTACCCGAAGGGTCCAAGTATCCAATAATTATGGTCCCCCTGAAGTAGATAGAATATAGCTTTGGGTGTATTACAATAAGATCCCCATATACCCCATATTCTATCTACTTAAGGGGGACTATAAGCACATGGGATTGAGGTACTAGCGAGTATGATACAGAGCTTCGGGACGAGTACTTGGACCCTTGGGCCTTGAAGTTTAGGGTTTGGGGTTTAGGGTTTGGGGTTTAGGGTTTGGGGTTTAGGGTTTAGGGTTTAGGGATTGTAGGGCCAGGCAAACGCAGATAACGCTGCAAATGCAATTGCCAACTCTATCTGTTGTCGCTACCATCATAGGCTTCACCATCTAGCGATAGCCGTTTGAAATCAGCAGCTCCTTTAATAAAGCGGCAACGGCAATAAACCCGATCACCGCTCTGATCTTGCACCCAAGCGTTGCATCCAGCTTCTAACAATACGGTATTACATGTACTAGTCATTCTGAGCGCTATGGCATACTAACTGGTCATAGCATAGATTTGCCCCTACCCAGAAGGTGTGTTTTGGGGTTCCATGGCAGCTGCCTCGTTGTCATCAGTTTCGGCAAGAATCTAGGCGCCCCAGAAGACACTCTGTGAATTTGTGTGTCCTTCTTTCTAGAGGCCTGGGTTTGTTCCCAAACCATATGAGCTATAGTCTAAACTCCTAGTATAGCCCTTAATTAGCCCTATAATGGTCCCTGTATAACCCCCTATGTAGTCAGCCCCTCAGGAGTTTAGACTGCAGTTCACATGAGCTACTGCTCATAGTGCTTCTGTTGCTCATAGGCATGAAGGCTGGTGCACATCTCTAAAGGTGTTGGTCGAACTGCCAGAAGGAACCCTATATCCACCCCAAGTAATTGATTAAACCTCGGGCTCTCAGTCACCTAAAAAGTAGGCTACTGGGCCATGTAACAGGGTTTAGGGCTCACGGTTTAGGGTGTATAGAATCAGAACCCATTATCTAGGAAACTGGAGCCCTGGGGTATTCCACGATGACAGAAATCTTGCGGTAGCCCATGTTGCGCAAGTAACCGAGAGATCCCAATACCTCCTTCAGTGAGGAATAGCCTACATGATGCTAAGTTGGGGAATAAAGTTTAGGGCGGTTGGGTTGAATACACACCCCTCTTCAGCAAGGAACATATAGCCTACATGGGGTACTAGGATACCTAATATGATTTCCGATATCTCTGGACTTCCCGCATGCCTCTAAAAATGGCCTTGAACCCTCAACTACGGGGGTCTAGGCTGTTCTTAGGGTATTTAGGCGGTCAAGGTATTCCTTACCCTAAGCCTCAGCCCAAACCCTAAACCCAAAGCCTTGAACGCTAAACCAGATCTTGGGCTGTTGATGTAAAAATCGTCTGGGGGCATGTATTGGGAATCCTGTAGGCCTATCAGGGCTTTGGGTTTCGGGTTCGGGGCTCTTCTATGATTCTGGCCAAGTCCAGAACATGAATTTTGATCAACTACCGTTTGGATTGTTTTTTGGCTTTTGGGTGTCATGGGTTGATTCTGAAGCCCTGTTTCGAGGTTCATGGGTCATGCTATGGCTATAGGTCAGCGATCATCGGCAGCACTTCAGTCTTAGCGGTATGATGTTGTGGAAAGGGTGCCTGTTTCACGGGGCATGCGTGGGGCAAAAAAAATCATGGCTGTTTGCCTTTTGCAGCTGTGCTCAACCAGAAACACTATAAGAGTAGTCAAGCACAAAAGAGAACAAAACATAACATTGCAACTGGGCTTACGGGGATTTGTAGGGATTGTATGTAGAGACCTTGTGAATTGCAAAAGATCTTTCTCAACCCGGCATGCAGAATCATGTCCGAGGAGACAATGGACGAGAAATGACCTCTCGAACTTAGACTATAAACAATACCTGTGAGTGGGGCCCAGGCTGTTCGAACGGCAGCACTCCACTCGACGAGGCAAAAGGACGGCCCAAGACGTGAACGCTTCAATGAGCAAAACAGGTGCTGGGCTGCGGATGATGGAGAATCAAATTCGAAAGAAGCTAGGCAAATGAATGGAAACTGGGATTATAGAGATCCTGGTTTCTCAAAATTCGGGGTACCTCCGGTGGGGTATAATCAGGTCGTCCCAAATTGTGAAAGTACCACATGTAACCAAGGAGTACGTAAACCACAACATGTACTAATATGATTTTAGATGAAGGATGGGTGTCTATCTAGCCTGCCTGAACCCACAAACCCTTAATTCCTAAGCCCTAAATCCCTAAACCCAATCCCTAAACCATAATCCATAAACCAGGGCGCGGCACGAGCAAAGTAGGTACTGGGCTGCCGAGAGACAAGAGAAGTCACATAGGAACTCTGGAATCCATCTTAAGCCTTATAGAATGGGGTTTAGGGTTTAGGGTTTAGGGATCTTAGGTTTTAGTCACCATACATCAGGAGTTGTCCTTTGTATCCTTTGAGTTTGTACCCTTGGCTCGGGACCCCAAAACCATGGAATATAATCCTTAACTCGGTTCTTTTGGAACCCTGGTCCAAGGGGACCAACTTGAAGGGTGCAAATGTAAAGATAACTGGATATCAGGCAATCAAGACATGGGTACGGGCTGCGGCCCCTGGCACATAGAACAAAAAACCTAAACTCTAAACCCTCCTACTTCAGAATTCCTCAAACAAGGAACTGTTTTGTTGAAGGCGGCCATGAACGGCAAACTGGGTAGCACTCCAGCTCACTAAGGGTTTCGAAGTCTGTGTTTTTTAGGGTTCAGGGTTTAGGCAGCACTGAATCCCATAGAAGAGAGGATTTTTTGACGAGGGATGCAGGACAGTTTCCGCCAAAGATGATTGTGATTCTCGTTTACACACACCAAAACAGCGAGGATGAAAGTCTATAAGCCAGTCCTTAATTCTTTCGCCCCTAACCTTTTTTATTTGTACAACCTTGGACTCTTTGGATCCTTAGGACAGGGTTGCCTTAAAACCTAAACCCTAATCCCTAATCCCTAAACCCTATAAACCCTATACCCTACTCCCTAAACCCTTATAAACCCTAAACCCTAAACCCTACTCCCTAATCCCTAATCCCCAAACTCATAAGCTGCTGCAACCCCCAGGTGCGGCTTTGTCAACATGCCGGTGGCTGGAAAGAGAAGTTTTCGTGAACCACAATTCATACACCCACCCAGAAAACAGAATTAGCGATAGTCTAAAACTCTAGTATCCCCCCGTAGTAAGCCCAAATTATAGTCCCCTATAGAGCCCCCTTTTGAGGAGTTTGTTTAGACGATGGCTCCAATGATAATCCAGCTTCATAATTTTGGTGGACAAAATCCTCCATGACGCTACCTGCCTCAACCCTATGGAAATATGGTTTCCATAAATAGGGACCCCAATATAGACACCGAAAATATTACAACCCCAAAAATGAACGCGGGCAACCCCGCCATATTGTACTGTAGCATACTTAGGGTCATGCAGGAACGTGGCCACCAACCGTACCCCGCCCGACACATCTAAACCCTAATCCCTAAACCCTAAACCCTAGAGCCTTAACCCTAGGGGGCTTTCTATGCCGCCCTGTATCAAGTCTCCAGGGCAGTCTGAGCCGAATGCCATGGCAGCGACTAACCAGCCTCGTCAAAGCCGTCTAGGTTTAGGGGTTTTAGGGTCTTAGGGGCTTAGGGTTCAGGATTAAGGACTTGAAGTCTAAGGTTTAGCATTAAGCAATGTTTTGGGTGGTAGGGCTTCAGCTTGAGTATTTTTCCTAAGCTCCAAGTTTCAAAGTTTAGGGTCTACGGTTCTGTTGTCTCTAGCGTTTTCCGGTTTAAGGTTTGGACGCTCAAAGTTAGAGGTCGAGGGATGTGGTACGAAGTCTTTAGGCCCACGTACATCGACAGGCTCTCAGGATCCTTGATGGTCTTTGATAATAGGGCGGAGTAATGGGGAGCTTTGGTAGAGCATAAGCCCTGAAAGCACATGACGGATTGTAGACTTCTTGCTCATTCTCCATATAGTATCCTTATGAAGCATCCCAACAAAACATACCCAAACCTAGGGACAAAGCAGCTACTACTTCCTAGACCCTCCACCGACCCTATTACACATAGGGCCTAAGTACCATATATGGGTCGAGGCTTATAGACTTTAACCTAAGAAAAAATCCTGCATACCATATACCCTAAACTCTAAACCCTAAATCAACCCTAAACTCATGCCATAGGCCGCCCTCCTTCGATGGTGGGCGGCGCTTATGCGTCTCGACATTGATGGCGCAGGTCGATCCAGCACGTTCGCCTGCCTTCCCACAGTTACGGGTACTGTAGCACCCGCGAGAGACCAGGTACCTGGAGAAGATCTCCTCGGGACCAGTACTGCTCCCTTATTAAGTTGGTCTGGGGGCTGGCTGGTTTTCCCAGGGAATCTTGGGGGGGTCTGGGGGGTCCAGGGCATGCCCTGGAGCGAATTTTCCAGCACGCCAAAAAACAGCCCAAGTGGGCGCCTAAACCTGATGGACCAAGCCCTCGGCCGTCGCCCCCACATTTTCAGCCTCCTCTCACCAAGGGTGGATCCTGGCAGCAAATTCGCGGGCCCCTCGAGAGCCCTGAAAGCCCTTATGATGTTTCCAAGAGAGCAAAGGCAGGAAGACGATCCTTTGCTTTGGAAGTGGGAATTGAGGGCGTAGCCCTAAACCCTAACAGGAAGTAATTTGGGTGGTAGCCTGTGATGTCTCACAGCGGGTGGGAGTTTTGAAGAAAGCCGTTTCGATGGCTTCTTGGGCAACATCCACGAA
>CAJNIZ010037668.1:1163-41053 GCA_905231905.1 Symbiodinium pilosum
GATTTTTAGTATCCACCGTAGTTGAGGTGAGGGTCCTCATCAAGGGAATGTGGGCCTCGACGTGTTGGAAGCTCAGCCAATCCCCTCCCCATAATATCACACTAAACTCGAATGTTGAAGATTCCCGCTACGAACCAAACATATGTATGGGTCAAATGGAATTTGGGGGCGTAGGGGGTGTGTGACACTAAGGAAAGGGCTTCCCACACCTGTTGAACCCATGAACCTTTAATTAATTGTGAAGGATCCAGACACAACTCCCACATGCCTTCCACGTACCGAAGCGCAGTAAGCAGCTGGAGTAGACCGTTCGTGATTGTCGGGGCTGCCGTTAGTGTCTCGGACGCCCACACCCACTGCAACCAAGGTCATCTTTCCGCGCGTGTCCTTACAGCAAAGAACTTCAAAGAATCTATCTTGAACAAACTCCGGTCCATTTGACTGTTGAAGCACAGGCTAGATATTCTCGGTAGGTTTGCACCCCGCGCAACTCCTGCATCGCACAGGGCGAGCAGATACGACGGGCTTCCATGGCCCTTCAGCTTTTCCTGAGGACCAATCTCCCCATACTAAGAACTGCTCAGTTACAGCGTAGGATGAAGTCTCAAGAGGATCCGGTGAGCAAGGACTTTAAGGGTTGAGAGCATGGGCTTCAGGAACAGGACTTTAGGAGTTGAGACCAAGGATGCATAATACCGGGCCACAAGTTGACGACACGGAGACTTTCTTAACAAACTTCAAAGGGTCCGGGCACCTAGAAAGAAAAACCTTGCCCTGACCCGTGAACCCAAAACTCCATAGCGCATATAACCCCTAATCCTTAAACCCCATGCCCTGAGCACTCTGAAGCCTGGAGGCTAGATTCAACTCGATATGCCATGCAGGAATTGTACTCCTGACTCGCAACCTTCAAGATTTCACTTGATGTCCTACCATTTCAGCACCCTCACCACTTACTTACCACAAGCGGGACTCTATCTCACAAAAAGACGCATGTTGAGGGTCCAGGTGGGATTGGAGTGGGGACCTGGAGGATGTTGCACAATTCATTCCCCTTTATACAAAAACCCAGCACCTCCCTAAAATTGAACATTCCAACGCATTATAACCACAATGGAATATTCAATATTAGCCCTCAACCCTAAATCCTAAGGTGGAAGAGAGCAGGGGATCACCAACCTGAGTTTGACGTATACTTTGGGTGTTGATCGCGCTTACGGTTCAGGGTTGGGGAACGTGGGAAGGAATATGGGAATCATTATGATAGGCTGATATAGGCTGTATATATTTGGGTTATATTTAGGAAGAAGATGAGAAAATGGTGGCTGGCCAGTGAGGGATGTAAAAAGCAGAGGTGTACCTCGATTCGGTTATTTTCTCTCCCTGCAACATATAGTCTAAACTCTTAGTATCCCCCTTAAGCTCGATAATGCTCCTCTGTCTAATCCCTATGTAGCCCCCTTTCAGGAGTTCAGATTCTTTAGTTCATACGACCCTGTATAATCCCAATATACATCCTACTATTACATGGTAGTTTCCATGTTCTTTTCCATTCTCCTTAAGTTCTAAACCCTAAACTGTGAGCTCACACACCATGGTTGAGTTCCTGGGACAAGTGGAGGCTTTGCAACAGTAGGCTTTAGGGGCCATATTACCCCTAATGATGGAATATCAAACGGAAAAGATAATGGAAAACAATAAGTGGAAGCTTGGACTATGTAGCAGATTATGGCGGTTTATGGTTTCCCAAAACTGGGCAATGCCTTTTTGGGGGTCCCTAAAAAAGGACTAAAGTTAAATGAGAATTGTTGGGCTCCAGCGTCGGGTATATGGTGTTCTACTTCCCCACACTTAGCTGGGAATTTGGGAACGGATCCCTAAAGCGGTAATATCAATTGTCTCCTACAGCCCCCGCTCCCCAATCCCAACCACATATCAGCAACAATAAGCCAAAAATCCACCGGAATTCCTGAACCCTTAAAACCCTAAGCCCCAAACTTGACTCTACGTAGGAGCCTACCATTGGGATGTTGCTTCGACATCGTTGGCTTCGGCAGCACTTGGTCGTCAAGCTCTGAGCTTTCTCCGGGTGCGTGGTGTTATGACATAGATTCTGAGGCTGTTACTGCTACGGTTCAGCCTGAGCAGTTTAAGGTTTAGGGTTTAAGGTTTAGGGTTTATGGTGTGTAGAAGTTGCGAAATACGTGCAGTAGTTGCCTTACGAAACACTGTTGCAAGCAGCACAGCTGTAGTTCCTACTTGTTCCTTGATTTGATGTCGCGTGTTTTTTGGGTAAGTCTTCATGAGACGAATCTTCTGTACGAATTAGCAAAGACTAGCAGTTTCTAGTATGGTACGGGCCTCCTGCGGATTTGCAATAGAGGTTTGTGCAGGTCTCCTGGGCTAGCAGGGCACGTACGGAATATGGTTTTGAAATCGTGTTCGATTTTGAAGAGCATTGTGGGGGGGTGGCCTTTCATACCTCATGATTTGCTAGACCATGGCTGAAAGTTTGAAGCTGCATTTTTCAATGTCTATTGTTGACTATTTAGGACCTCGCAGCACATGTTTTACCATCAAATGTTCGGCTTGTGCTCACAAACCTAAGCCTAAACTCTCCACTGCAACACACCCCGAAGTTGTGAACCCCAAATGGCCCAGGAAATAAAATCAGATTTACAACCAAACCCAGGCAAAAAGAGAGGTTCGCAAAATCCAGGTACCCTTTCAAGACCTCAGGGATGTGTTTACACGCCGTGCATTCTGCACCCCTTCCTCCCGCCGCCTCCTATTGTAGCCTCCACCACGCCAACCCTCGCCATACACGGCGGGCTGGGGGTAGGTTCCCTCTCATTCCCTTTCAAACTTCTGTGCTTTCATATTTTAATTCATTCTGCCGGGGGGGATGAGGATGTGGCGGGGGGTGGTGAGGGAGGCGGGGAGAGGCGAGCGGGAGACATGCGGGTGCTATAAGGGAATTCGGATCCTCAGAAACATCCACGAGAACGATACAACAACACCATGGAATCTGAAGCGTTTCTGACCCCCCCTCCCCGGGAAGATTTCTCGTGATTTCAGTTTGCGCTTCGTGAGCAAAGCATCGACAAGCTCCACATGCACTTTGAATTTGAAGTATTAGTCCTTACGAGGAAGCATTAAGCTATAGACATTTGGTTTCCCTACAATAAATAACAACCTCACAAGGCAGACCTTTCTCCGCACCAGAAGCTTTTGTTGCATGTGTTTGCGGTTCAGGTCTCTCCTGGTAATATAAATGCACCTGAAGGGCTGCCGAAAGCATGGCTACAGATTAGGCACGACATCACCCATGAATGAGATGATCCATGTTTTTGAGGCATAAACATACGCCCGCCAATAATAAAGGAACCGTATATACCTACTTCATATGCTCTTATGGGATGTATGCACCAGGTGCACGGCTGGCCTCAAGGACCATTTGTGTCAACAACATGATCAGCACGCAGAGGATGGAAGCCTGAGCATCGTACATACAAAAGGCGAAGGTCAAACATATGGGCGGAAATCTGTTTCCCCAGTATGTTTGACGCGTCGTATGCATATGTATATGTCTCGTGTACATCCCTTTCTACCGATTCCTACTTCTATTGTGTGTCACCGCCCCTGTAAACTTATCAACATACCTTGCTGAGTTTGTAGGATCGGGCTGCATGTCTGTTTTGCCCTAAAGCCCACACGACCCAAGGTTTGATGCACCCGTCGAATTTGACACCCGCTCTATACACTCACTATAGGAACGTCAAAAAGTTATTACCTGGAAGCGTATAGACCGCTCCCAAAGAATCTCATCATGTCACCAACCTCCAATTCCCAAGGCAGGCACCTAATCCGAAGCTACTTAGGGTGTAGAGGCTTTGGAAGCTTCTCGTTATTTCTTGTTTCGTGTGTCCTGCTAGAGCCCCATAAGGAACATCTACATTTGTGCACAAAAAAATCGCAGGGAGGAACCGGTCTCCCCATAGGCACCTAAAGGGTTTCTGCTTGTACCGGGTTGCTGTCATAGAGTTCAAGTCGCCATAAGACGAGAACCCCCCAGACCCCCCAAGTACCCTCTATAGTCCCTAGGTATCCCCAAATAGAAGCTACATAGACCCTATTTTAGGGTTCTTGGGGGGTCTAGGCCTATAGTTTACTTTCTACCTATTATGCTAACTTCGCTCAAATCCCTTCAATCGGTATATAATCCCATGTATAACAACAGTTTTCATTTCATGTTCCGTTTTCTTGCCCATTTGACTCTCCATTGTGGTAGCTCAAGGTAAATTCCTTCACAACGACCCGGCATAAGGTCCCTCTTCGGGCGCAGCCGTGTTTATGACGCGGAGACACTGGCCATGGCGTGCGAGCTCAATTTTCTGGGTTCTGAGCCTGGTTTAGGGTTCAGGCTTTGGGGTTTAGGGTTAGGCTCTGGGCTTTGCGGTTTAGCGTCTACAGTGTGAGTGTTTTTGTGCCTAAGCGATAAACCACTTTTTTGGAAGACGTGGTTGAGAGTGTTTTATAGTACAGGGCAGACATCATGTACTGCCCAAGGCTACGTGCCAAGACTCGCTGTTCAGTTTCCCCGTAGAACCGTGCACATGGGCATCCCGGCAAAATCTTCAGCATCCAGAAAGACGGGAAACACTGAATGGCCGGGTTTCCGGGTTTGGAGGGTTTACGGTTTATAGGGGTTTTAAGGTTTAGGGTTTAGGATGGTAGTAGTGGAACCCATGAGTGGGGTATCTGCCTCGAGCATGCTTCTCTGTGGTCCGCTAAACATGTCCCAGTAGCAGACTTCATGAAAGGGTTGCGATCTTCCAACCGCATGTAGGCCCGCTTCACTTTCATTGTCCACTTCATTTTCCATTTGATTCTCCTTTATTTGGGTCATACCCCTAAAGCCTATTTGGTTTTCAGAAATTTGGGGTCCCATTTGGGGACACCCATAAGGACGATTATAGTACATCCATAATAGTGTCCCCCTATTTACGTACTATCCCCATATGCCCACCCTAAACCCTAAACCCGCTTTGGTCCTGGCTCTGCTATTTTTTTAAACGCCATGGACTGCGCCGAACTCTGAAAAGTGCTTGGCCTAAGGTTTTGGGCTTAGACTCTGGGAGCCGGCCACAGAGCTTACAGCCCGAAAGTCCACGTACTTGCAAAACTTACAGAACCTGAGCGGCTGAACCCCGGTTTAGGGAGGCAGCTTGTTGGCAAGCCCAGATCTGTCACTAAATTATGCCCTAAACCCTGAACCCTTTTCATCCACGTCTCTACGTAGGCGCAACCTCGTTCAATTCAATACGAGCCCAGGTCACCCCAAACATTCTTGTAACCCCAAGTACCTATAATTCTTGGATCTACGGCCGATCGAGTAAATATAACACATAAAGATTGTAGATACTTGGGGTACAAATAGACGGGAGAGCTGTTAGGCATAAAGCTCAGGCGAGTGCCCACGTCGACAAAGTCCGAGCCGACATGGGAGGCTCTGTGGTTGTCCTTACCTGGGGATCCTGAGGAGGATACTAAAAACCTGCATGACCCCCAGTACCTTATACAATGGGAATTATGGCATTACAGTAAATACTAAGGTCATGCAGGATTTTTAGTATCAACAGTTGTTGCCATTCTGCAGTTGTAGGAGTCCAGTATAAGTTGAAGTGTTTGCCAGCTGTAGCTAATTGGACCTTCAGATACGGTGTGGGGTTTCAGTTTTGGGTTTCAGGAGGGCTTAAACTTCTGCAATAAAACATAGAACCTTTAAGGGCCCTCCTGAATAGGACAATTGTGTGGAAACGATATTTGTTTTCAGGCTTGCTGTTTGCTTCGGGGAGCATGCAGTTTTCTGTATTGTGTTTTGGCTGCATGAGGACTACAAGTAGGATCCTCCAAGGGTTCCCACCCAAGAACTACCAGCCTGAAAGTGCCCTCGAGGTCAGCGCATCCCAAACCCTGAACCCTGAACCCTCAACCCTAAGCCCTGGAACCCACAACCCAACTCCAAACCTCAACCTTAAACCCATAGATGGTAGTTTCCCTAAATAGGGGTACCCCAATCTAGACCCCATAATACTATGATCCTTATTATTGGGAGCCCCAAAATACTACCCCTAATTTTGGGAAACCTCTAGATCTACACTGAATGCAGGCACGGAGCTTCTTGCGCCCATCTCTGACATTCTCAGTCGGCCCCCGCGTTCGGGCTTCGATCGAAGACTTGTTCTGTCGCATGGCTGGCCAGCAGGGACTTAGAGGTTTCCGCGTTTGGTGTTGAGTGTCGCGGGCTCAGAGTTGATGGTTTAGGGTTTAGGGTTTAGGTTTTGAAGTTGAGGGTTTAATTGGGGTTTAATTAGGGCACCCCTCCAGTGTAACTTGTTAGGGGGGGATCCTGATAATAATCCTAGCCAACAGCACTTACACTTCCAGGTGTAAGGGCTAGTTGTTTACAGTTTGGGGTTCAGGGTTTAAAGTAGAGGTTGAAGATCAGGCGTTAAGGTTTACTTGTTAAGGGTTTAGGGTATAGGGTTGGTTTGGAGATTATGGGTTGAAAGTCTATAGGCTTCAGGCTAGTTATAGGACATGTACTTGAAACTCGGACTACAATCCTACACATCAGTGGCTTATCCCAAATCTGGTAGTTAGGGGGTTTTAGGTAGGCTTATAGCTCATTACAGGTACTTGCTAAGTACCACGAGCCTCCAGGTAAGGTTTTGAAGTTAGGTTCGCGCGGAGTCTTTGAGGCAGTTTTCTCCGAAGCGTAGTTTAGGGTTTAAGGTTTAAGGCTTCTGAAGGGAATCAGATTTTAAGTCTTTGATTGGTATATGCCAGGGAGCGGATGAGCTACTGGCGCTTGGGGAGGGCAACAGATGGAAATTTTGGTCTAGGTCTTTGGCTGCAGAGAGGAGCAATAGTGATACGGATGGTTTCATTAACTTGTGCAAGTACGGGTTCCTGCCGTCAATTATTCCTATTGCAGCATTCATTACAAAATATCCGGGTCCCCAGTTCCCAACAGCTTGTAAGCTTTCAAAAGCTGATTCTAGTTGGGGGTTTCCCAAATTAGGGGCACCATTTGGGGGTCCCCATAATAAGGGTTATAATATTCTGGGGTCCATACTGGGCTCCCCCCATATAGGGGAATTACTATTTCATACTTGACCAGCTTGGTGGTGAAAGCATCATGGGTTCACCTAGCACCCTCCCCTATACTACCCTCACTTAAGGGGGCAACTGAGGGGGATAGTATAGAGGGGAAGTAGGGGAACCCATGAAAGAGGCTAAGCACATTTTTCGATTCAACCTCGAAGCTTTGTCAGCCACCCGCATAGCTATCAGCCTCAAGAATACTCTGGCCAACACACACATGTGCCACTAAGGCGCGTAAATCTCATGATATCTCTTGCCCAGAACCTTGTCCAAGATCCTGACCTAATACCCAATATCCACAATCCGCAATCCCAAAACATCCTAAAACCTGAATCCTGAAGTTGATTTTGAACCCAAAGCTTGGATGGGGTGTATATGCATTAGGGTTACCCTCACCCAGTAATAGTGGTTATAAGGGATAAGAAGGATTAGAATAGGGTCCTATTAGACTGCTACTATACCACTATCACAAGGTGTGAGGTCCACCTAATGTATACAGGAAGGCTTACCTAAACCCCAAAAGTATGTAAAATAATAGCCCCAAACCCATGATAATAGCCCTAAAGGCCATTATTTTACATACTTCTTGGGATCCAGGTACCCCCAAATTTCCAGGTCCCTCATTGTTATTATTGTTATTGTTATTATTGTTATTATTATTGTTAATATTATTATTGTTATTATTATTATTGAGGAAGGCTTAGGAGT
Source organism: Symbiodinium pilosum (assembly GCA_905231905.1). Taxonomy (NCBI): domain Eukaryota; class Dinophyceae; order Suessiales; family Symbiodiniaceae; genus Symbiodinium; species Symbiodinium pilosum. The sequence continues at coordinate 9,042 of CAJNIZ010037668.1, forward strand.
TTTGGGTACAGGGCGCAGCTGAGGCTCACAGATGGTCAGATTTGCAACACTTCCGTCGTCCTCGATTTTGTGCGGAACAATGCTGCTCGGCAAGTGTGCCTGGGGGTCAATTTTACTACAAGGTTCCTGAAAATAATTCTTAATTTCTGGTACCTAGAATCCTAATATTCAGCTGAAATTATTATTTCTACTGGGGTTCCAAATCCCTTAGAGTTTAGGGGGGATGTTATGGGCGCATAGGGTGTGCAGGGACATTGCGGCATTCATTCGGATTTCCGGGTGCTTGGAAGTTGTACGTCTTACCGGATTTGTTCAAAATATTAGGCCGTGATTGTGGAACCGTTAGAATGATTGCATGCCTTGTGTAGCACCCGGTGGGATGAGGCTTCCTACCACCAAAATGAGATGTCAAAAAACGAGGCTTCACCCAACATCATGCGGTTGATACATCAAAGCTGGCATTATGGGATTTGTGAGAACCCACACGCTGAAAATGTAGCATGCTCTTGATGGGACATTCTGATTGTTAACTCCAAGCAGGCGGGGGACGGAATATTTCGGGGTCACCGATTAACCCTTGAAAATTTATTTGGGGGTCGGTCCCACCCCTACTTTTAAGCGGGCTGACAGCGTTTTCAGTTGCGGCCCAAAAAGTTCGCTCTATTCCGTCCCCTTCAAGAATCATCAGAGCGCAGCATCTCGACCCTAAACTGCGTGGCCTTTGTTCTGATGGCCCCTTGTCAAGCCTTCCTGTATTATGGGATAGCAGAAGGTAACAGACCATTACATTAGAGCATTGGTCCAAAGGCTCAGAGGTGGCATAAAGAGGAGAGGGTCCCATAAAGAAAAGAGGAGACAGACCCTAAAGGGTCCAAGGAACCCAATAATAGGGTTTTAGGGCCCAAATGTTATATTATTCATGGTATTTGGGACCTAAAGCCCTATTATTTGGGTCCTGGGACCCTCAGGGAGAGTAGGAGGTGGAGACGCAAAGAGGAGCCGCAGAAGGGCGAGTGGTTCGGTTGAGATTCCAAAGCCCCAAGTGCTTGGTCCTGGCTACAGGGTTTGATGGCACATGAAAAAATTTGAATGCTTCTTAAAACCTCTGCTTCAGTAACGGTATCTGACCACTTTTTTTTTTTAATGGCCGCTTCCGCTCAACGGTCTTAACCTAGATGTCTCTAGTACGCAATTCAGGCCTCCACTGGCTCTTGTACCGGCTTGCAAGGAAACTTCACAGCGCCTATAGTAAATGTCCCCTAGCAACAGTTGCGGTCTGACAAGGATTAAAGCAGCTTTTTGAGAAAACCACCCTGACGCCCAGTAGCGCGGGACCATGCGGGGATGTCGGCCAAGTTTCTCTCCAGGCTTATTGACGGTTGCGAGCATCCACAGCTTTGCATCCATTATAGGGCTTAAAACCAGTGGCAGAAGTAACCTAAAGGGATAGTATTCCTGATCGTCCATGCTGCAACATTGCCCGATGGCACTTCCACCCTGCATCCTCAACCTTAGCCTAAACATTGCAGTGCAGGGGCGAAGTGTGCGGGCATTCTGAGGCCAAAGAAACAAACATCTACACTGCCCCTTGGCCTTTTCTTCCTTCGTGGTGAATGGAGGAGTGCAATAGTCCGACCCTGCAGTATTCCCTAGATAACCCTCAAGCAACAGTTTGCAAGTCTTTGGCTCCGAGGAACCCGTGGTTGGAAGAAAATTGCTCTGTTAAAGCTCCGGTAATGAGGTAGTAGTTTGGCGGGGCGGTGGAGTTGCGGGTTCATGTGGTTCACGGCAAGAAAACATGGGTTTGAGATTCTCGAACGTTGAGGAATTGCTCCGCCCCCTTAACGCAACAGTTTCGTGGATTGGCAACTTGCGTACATTATATAGTTCAGTAGGGGGGTGAAAAGGGAGACCGACTTGGGAAGTTTGGCGGATTTACGTAGGAGTTATTGCTCCGGCTTTTGGGGTGCATAGGAGCCGGGGTTCAGGGATTGCGTACTTTACCTGGGTTGCTGTTAAGGAACTTAAATTAAGTTACCATAATGGGAATATGTAGTAAATAATAGGGTTTCCCCAATATAGTAACTTAATTTAAGTTACTTGACAGCAACCCAGTTAAAAGACAGAGGCCAGGGGTTTGCATGCTCAAGGGCTCCGAAGGCTTAGCAGGTAAGAAGCAGACTTGAGCTGGAGTTGCGCTACACTTATTACCTAGGGGTGTAGGGTCATCCCGAAGAAAAACACTTTTATGTAAGCCTGTGTAGGCAGCACTCAATTTGGTCATTGAGTTTGGGATGTCGGCTCTGAGGACTCGGACTCACAATTTGGGAAGTAAGAGTACCTAAACCCCAAAAGTATGTAAAATAATTGCCCCAAACCCATAATAACAGCCATAAGGGCCATTATTTTACATACTTTTTGGGGTCCAGGTAGAGGGTATATACTGACCTCCCAGACGAGACTTCCATCAGTTTTTACGGATGTCTATGATGGTTTCCTAAAATTGGGATCCCCCTTATCTTTCGAAATCTATTATAATTCTTCTTATGGTTGGTTGTCAAAATTATGGTCCCTTTTTGGGTCCCTATTAAAATACGGCCCCTAATATTTAGGGTACCCAAAAAGGGACCATAATTTTGACAACCAACCTTATGGGGACCCACAAGAAGGACAGACGATATTGGTTTGGGGACGCAAAGGTGGCGAATAGTACTTGCTTTGAGCACTCCAGAGCTCTCTAGGCCCTTGCAGCCGAAATTTTAAACCCTAGGGGTTTAGGGTTTAGGGTCTAGACTTTACTACAAGTTGAACGCTTCATGTTTTTTTTAGGGCTGTGTCTGCTCCATACTGAGGAAGCTAAAAGGTAAACTTTCAGAGAGGGAGTTAAAGAGCAAGCAAGTGGGGCATGGTCTGCCCACACGACTTGCTGCTCAAGATTTCAGGGAGTTTTCCTTTGTACCCTTGGGGTTTGTACCCTTGGGTTTTGGGTCCCTAAACCCTGGAATATGGCCCTCAATAAGGGTATTTGGGACCCAACAACTTAGGGGTACAAACATTAAGGGTACAAACTTAAAGTCTTTGAAGATTTCGAAGGCTTTGATCTGGTTTTGTGTCACACAGTCGGAACGCCCACATGCGCCAGCTCGCTCAACTTTTTGGGCTAGGTCTTGCAGGACCCCGTACAAGAACAACTTGGGAGGCTTTGTGCCACAGGCCGTGAGAAAAACTGCTATTCATTTGGCAGCCTCACAAGGCATCACGTCAGGGTTCAGAGAGTGAATTTTTGGAATGTTTGAAGTTTTAATCATAGATCTCTAAGGCTCGGAAGTCAATGTTTATAAGAAACTGACTTGTCCTGTTATGGTTGAATCGTAAACCAATAGGCTTGAAAATGAGGTTGGTATCGGCGGCGGCGTGTCGCATGAGCTTGTGGAAGGCAAGGCATTTGTGCAAGTACTTGTGCTCGTAGGGGGAACGAATCAGGGGTGGAGCCCGACCGTCTTGCTTAGAGGCTTAGCGCGATAGACTAGGACAGAATCCAAACGCCAAGAGGTGGCTTCAGCTTTGGGAAGTTTGCTGGTTCTGCTACGTTTTGGGGTCGTACGTCTGTTGGGTCTGACGCATCTACTGACCAAGACCCAGGGCTCGCGGGCGCGTGGTTTAGGATTGGCCTTTAGGGGTACATGACTCCTTCCACCCTACATCCCCACGTGTTCACGTGTTTCTGCTGCTGCATCTTGGCTCTGTGGTGGCAGCTTTGCCACTGGCAGTCTGCAGGAAGTGACAGGGCCTCATGTACGCATCTTGGGGCTGCATGCCCTTTAAACACGTTTTTCTCGTAAACCCCGCCTTAGGCCCGGATTGTCTCGACTAGTTAATAAAGAGACGCCAGCTACCAAGGTGGTAGATGCTTGGGGTGTAAGAGGGTTCCTATGTGGGTAATCTGGCGCTTAAGTATATGGTGCCTCAACTCTTCGAGTTCCAAGAGCCCCGATAAAAGAGCCAACGATAAAACGGGATTTAAATTCTTTAGGATCGCAGCTGTGAACCCGACAACCGCAATTCAAACCCTTGCCCGAACCATGTTGTTCACATGGGCCATGGCAGTTTTTAGGCCGGCATGCAGCGCGGCCGTACGGCACTTTGGCTATGAGCGAGTCTATCAGAACAATGTGTACTTGGTGTTTTTTGATTTAGATGTTATTTTGGATGGCCCTGGAGCCATGCTGTTTTTTCAGTAGAGCTTACAACACGGGGGTTCTGGTTCAGCATCTGGCATGTTTTCGCATAAGGCTTGTGGGCTAGGGAAAGCAGAGCCCTAAGTCAGAGAAACGACCTAGGTTTTCAAAGAGATGTTGATGTTCCTTTTGAATTGCCGCTGAACTTGTGACGAACAGAGCTAGGATCAAACCAGAAGTGGCCTGTGCTTCGTCATTACGATGTCTCTTGTTGCTTTGGGTGTAGAGACTTTCTTTCGTAGGATCGCAAGAAATGATTCGAAAACATTGGGGAATTCCCATGGAGCACGGCTTTGGGGAGCTGTAGTGCCTGCATGTTCTCCTTGTGGGAAAGCACTGTGCTTGAGATGTAACCATCTGAATAGTGTAGGGTTTAGGGTTCAAGGTGAAGGGTCTAGGGTACATGTGGGCTTGCAGGGCAAGCTACAAGAAGGAAGGCACAATTATTTCATGGCTTCCAGCGAGCTTTGCGCGTAGGATTTCACACCCGAGTAACCCTCAGCCCTAAAGCTACACCTTTCACTGCTGAAAGCTTAAATAGTAGTTTCCATTTTCTTTTCCGTTATCACTATATAACCCCAGTATATACCCCATTATGATATAGTAGTTTCCCCTGAGCCCTAAGCCGCAGTGGCTGACAGCAAGCCTTGGATGGACTTAGCTCAAAGTTCTGTAAAGCTTGGCCCCAGGAACTAGACCCTGAAATCCTATTTTGTGTCAGCCTGCACAAATACAGCTTAACCATGGCGAAGAAGGCACAGCGCTTCTAACCCTCGAATTTTCACCCGAAGTTGGATCTCTATGGCCGTGCAACTTCATACTCTGCGAGGTCGCTGTGGGTCGCCTAAAGCATTGGCCACCTGTTGTGCCAATCTTCATGATGGTATCGATGCTAGGTTAGGAAAGGGAGGCTTTGCGGGATCCTTTACGAACGTATCCCTTAGAACCTCCCAGCTTTGCGTGTCGTGCTTTCGAACACACCTGCAGACACTACGTTTGAGGGTGCATGGGCTTAGGCACCGCATACGATGTCAAAAGAGTTTTGTACCGGAAAGTATCATGTTCGAGCACTTGGACCCTAATTTGAAGCCCAGAGTTGTGAACTCAGAAAACCCTCAACCTAGACCCTCCTCCTACCCTCTATGAGGGCCTAAGTACCCACTATTAGGGACCATATATCCCCAATTAAGGGTACAAGGAAGGTCCTGGAATTCAAAATATTCTCCACTCTAGAAAAACCTGAGGGCGCTCAAGGCTAGATCCACACCCCGTAAGCTCCTAAGCCTTCCTCCTAAAGTCCAGAAATTTCCAATAGCTCCCACTATTCTGAGGCATCAAGCTCGGTTAGAGATGCTCCTGGGTTTGGTGCCGTTTTTATGCCCCTCGGCTCTCTGAGGGTTTCGGGTCGAGAGGGTTTAGGGTTTAGGGTTAAAGCCGTAGGTCCAGGAATTGTAATTCCCAACCCATAAGCCTTCAACCTGAAATTGTCCAGCGTCCAAGCCCCTCAACCGCCCTGAACCTCAAACCCAGACCCCCCAACCTCCCCGTCAAGGGTTGAACAGATTATTGCTCTGAAGCTTCGGGATTTACTGTGCGGTGTGGGGTAAAGCTTTAGAGCTTTTAGGGGCTCAGGGTCAGGGTTCAGGCTTAGAAGCCTTCAGTGACAAGCCAAAGAAGCATGAACCACAAGACGTTAAACCTTTCCCCAACTGTACACCCAAAACTCATCTTGTTCATTTGTTCAAAACTGAAGGGGTAGAGGTACGCTGTCCGTTTTAATGGCCGCCTGCATGGGAGAGTTGGATAACTCCAACTACACTGTGTCTTGGCTCTGAGATTTACATGTTTCTCAAAACAGTTTGTAGCTTCTGGACCTCAAGGATATGCAGGGGCACGGTCAGGATTATGGGGGGTGTCTTTAAAGGATGGTGCAAGGGAATATTTGGCGTGCTTTCCCTTTTCATCCCTGATTTCAGCGTGTCTTTTCTAGGGGGTCTTCTCTGATGGGATGCTTCTTGAGATTGGCCCTCAAATTCTGCAGCCCTGGAAGGATTCAAGGCTTGGGTTTAGCTCCGTTCAAGAGTGTGCTCGATTTTGCAAGCCCCGCCCACAACCCTAAATCCTGAACCGGAAAGCCTTGCCCTAGCTGAGGCAGTTCTACTGCTTCATGCAGTTCTGCTGGTCTGCCTGATTGCGGTGGGGATATGGCTGAAGGTGCAGAACACCTTACATTCTGTAGCGCACTACCTGGAGGAGGGGGACATGGAGCCTATGAACCAACCCCCCACAACCCTGAAGTCTATCAAGGCATAGGCTATCTACCGTCGATTCACAGTCCCTATATCATCTCTATCTCCTCCCTACATGATATTTGGGTTTTTGGGTGAGGCCCCGAACCCTAGATTCTAAACCCAAATCCTCAATCCCTAGACCCTAAACCCTGAACCCTAATCCCGATAAAAACGTCAAAATCCTAATCCCTCTAAACCCCGAAACGTCTAAACCCTAAACCCTTGGAATTTATTATTCAAAGCCTGGCAGCCCTCTGCCTCCACACCAACCTTGAGGACACGAAGCGCAGCAACGATCTCTTGGTCGTGTCCTGAATGCAAATGTTATAGGTCCTGGGGCTGGGTTTAGGGTTTAAGGTTTAGGGTTTAGGGTTGTTGTTAAGGAACTTCAATTAAGTTACCATAATGGGTATATGTGGAGTCTAGTGGCTTTAGGGTTTAGGGTTAAGAAACTTCAATTAAGTTACCATAATGGATGTGTATATATATATAGGGTTTAGGAGCTTTAGGGTTTTTAGGGTCAAGCAACTTCAATTTAGTTACCATAGTGAGTATATATTGTAAATAACAGGGCTTCCCCAATGTAGTACAAGTTCCTTAACAGCAACCCAGGTTGTGGGTCGGAGGATTGACTGGATCACTGTCAGGGATCCTTTAGTGGAGCCCCAATGCAGCTCCCGAAGGCCAAATACCCTAAACCCTAAACCCTAAACTTTCAAAAATCAGTTCTAGGTATGCTCCTGGGCGCCTCTCCTTGCCTATTTGCTGCCGATGCTGTTTCTGGGAGATGCACAAGGCTTATCGGACACCTTCATGACGGTGATCGGATACTTTCTGCTGTATGTGCCAGTGCTGGACTCCCCCTACACAACAGTATCCGGTTACACCGCCTATTCATGTCTTGCTGGCTTCCGGATTGTACGGTTGAGCTCACAGGGCAGCATTCCTGTGTCGAATTTCTTTACCCGAACGATAGTGATTGGCATCGGCGGTATGATGCTCGCCTCAACATCTGCATGCAGTTAGGGCCTTCGGGAATCAATTCAAGAGAAGATGGGCATAGGCCCCATGGACTTGGGATTTTTACTGTTCAAAAATGGTCTCTGCCCTGCATCAAGGCGATCAGTGTTTCTTGGATTTTCTTGGTATGGTGCTTCCGCGACTTGTTGGGCGAACTTGCAAGTTGAAATGCTGTAGTTCCTGAATGCCTTGCGACAGGTGTTCTGCGAATTCGCACATAGCCCGAGCTAATGCCGATAATGTCCCGAAATAAGCCCGGTCTTGAAAGGTGTCCCTTTGGGGTTTACAGCGGGTATCTGGAACTTTAAAGCAGGGATTACCCTGCCCTTGAAAGGAGATAGGAATGTACACCAGGTTATATAGGGTTAATAGACATGTGGGTTTAGGGACCAGGTTTGCCAGAACCCCAAAGGAATGTAGAAGAAGAGTATTAGTGCCATGATTTTACATAAGTTTGGGGTGCCAAGTAGAGTGTAGCGATGTATGCTTCAGGGTGTAGAGTTTGGTACCCTTGCACCACCCATGGATGAACAGAAATATTACTGCTGAGTACCCTCGATCCCGAAAGAACAGGAAGATGATGGGGGCTTGCTCTGGAAGCGTAATTAAGCTCCAGCACCACCAAAACCGTATCAAATCCAAAGCCAAAAGGCGAAGCCCCAAATCCTAAACCCCAAAATGACACACAAAAGCCGACGCCTGGTTTGATGTAAGGATTGCGATGCATGTCCGGCTTCGGTATCTGTCCAAGAGCCGAACTCCTCTGACACCTCAGACACTGGAGGCATGGAGACACCTCAAGTAGGGGCATCCCGAAACATGAATAATAGTATACTGAGAACTGTCCATTAATAATAGTAATGAGAACAATAATGATAATGATGATGATGACAATTCTAATATGATGCTTCAGGGGTTGAAGTAGGGATCAAGGCCAAGGCACAAAGTGTCAGAAGCAGCCCATCAACAGCCCCACCTTAAAGCCACAGCCCTCCATTTCCTTTCTGGTGCTTTAGAGGGAGTGGCGGAGTGTGTAAAGGGATGAGTAAAGGGAATTATGAGGTACTCTCAATTTTCGCCTTGTAAAGGGGCCCTTGACATTGGACATAGAGGTCCCCGTTGTAGTTTAGTGAATTTCCCTATATGGTCCCGAGTAAAACTCTCGTACTAATATGTAAAAATCCTAAGCCCTAAACCCTAAGCCCCGTTTTAGGGATCCACACCCCTATTTTGCTTAGACCCCCATGTTTTTGGTGGCCTCAATGTGGCAGGTGCTCGAAAATGTCAAAGTCATCATCACGGGAAGTCATAAGAATAGGGCCCCTTCTTTCATTCATGAGTGCTCGCGTCAAGGGTTCTTTAGTCAAGGACTTTAAGCCCTTGAACCCTGAATCCAAAACCCTACGCCTACGATTTGCAAAACCTACGCATACAGCCCGAAGCCGAAAGCCGAAATCTGAAGCTGCAAGCAAGTCTGACATTGCACATGTCAGTTCCCAAGCTACAGTATTTAATATGATCCCAGTAGAACCCTCATATAACCCTAATACATTACAGTAGTTTCCATTTAACTTTCCAGTATCCCTATGACCTTAGTGAAGGTAGCCGGTTCAGATCCCGGCGGCGGACACCACCAGGCGGAGGCAGGATTTGGGGGTGGGGCTTCTCAAAATGAGGGTGCCTTCTGGGCATGATGAAAAGATTGTTTAGGGCTCCGACGGATTTAGGAATTTGGGGTCGGGGGTATAGGTTGGAGAAACTCCTCTACAGTCATCGGAAAGTAAACGGAATCTCTTGATAGTGTGCAATTTCCAACTTCGGACAGACTGCAGGCATGTGAAGATTCAGTGTACAGACTGTAGAGTGTTGGCACTTTGCGCTTGGTGCTGTGGGGATCTGTAGGTGAGTGCTTGTCCTTCAGCATTTGGACGGGAATTGGAGCAACATATGGTAGTTTCCCTATATAAGGGGACCCCAATATATACCCTAATATACTATAATCCTTATTATAGGGACCTCCCAAAAGAGTACCCCTAATTTTGGGAAACCCCTATATGGGCCAGTGGCATGTACCGGCTCTTGGGCTCATTTTTCTATTGCCGTGTGAGGGAAACGGAGCTCTTAAACAAGCAGTTCATTTTCAAGTCTTTGGGACAGTTGGATGGATTATGATATTGTAGACCCATGATTAATAAACCCACATTAGGATCCCTATTATAACTTAACCCCTACTGAGGGGAGGGGGTTTATAAATCAGGGGTCTACATTAGGGGGACGAACTCTCACTGTTTTCACTTCCGAGACCAAAATTGCGGGGCCCTCGCTGTAACGTAGGTGTCCATGTAATTTACCAATATGTTGGTCACGTTCCTTTGGTAGTTCTGGTATAAGGTAGCTCAAACATAGCGCAACATGATATTGGTAATTGTTCAGGATTTTGCTGTAGTGCTGAGCCCAGATGAGATCATCATTGGCTCGGGGAGTTTTGTTTCCTGACCCTCACCAACTTCCCCATGATTAGCCGCCCCCAAAAGCCGCAACTTCAAAGGTCCTCACACGGAATCGTTTATAAGGTTCAGGGTTTAGGGTCATCCAAAATGTGAAGCCCCATAATCCTCGAGCAATGCCCGTGTACTTCTAGCGTCCCTAGAGGCCCCCTTAGTTTGCAAAAAAGCTTCGCCTACACAAAGCGCACGGCTGAGGAGATCTACAACCCGCTGCATAGCCGGTTGCGGCAGAGACGCCCTTACCCCTCGCCTCTTCCTGACGATTCTCGGTAGATTTAAATGGGTTGCGGTTGGACCTTAGATTAACTGACCATATATAAGTAGGAGCAACCCAGGTTAAACGAAAGCTTAGAGGTCATCTTGGGTATGCTACCCCCCCACCCACCCCCCGCGTGGGAATAGTAAAAGTAACTGAGGCAAAGTAACACTCGTTCGTCCGCTTATCCTCTCGAAGGTCGCGGACCTGAGACTAGGGCTGTATCAGGTCCACATGCCGGACTCTTGTATAACACCCACCACACTGGGCGTTTTCTCCACCACTCGGTGTTTTCAGATTTGAGATGATAAAAGAACCAGGTATATGCACAGCGCAATTACAGTTTAATCGAGTGGAGGTGGCTGCAGGGGTAATACTCCAAGGGCCGCCAGGCAAGGGCCTAAAACAATTGTAAGCCAAACCGGTCGTCCTCAAGCTGGAAGACGAAGCCCTGAACACAAAACCCATTTGCCAAGCCCAAGCCTTTGAAAGCCCAAGCCCCAAATCCCTCGACCTGTAGGTCCAAGATCCGAAGTACGGGCCCTTAATCTAGGGAACCTTCCATACCTTGTTGCCTTTGCAGTCCCTACCATGCTAAGGGCCCCTGCTGGGGGCCAGCGTTTCAAGCGATTAAGTTCTGAACCCCAACTACCCTGAGCCCACAGCCCGAAACCTTAAGTAATCTTCTCCGACTCTTTGAACAAAATCCTCAACCACCCTATCCCTTCAGACTCAGAGGAGGGACCTTGGGAAAATTATTGGCAGGGTTCTTAAGCGCCATTTTGGGCTTGGCCTCCAGCTAATACAGCAGTTCCTTCCTCAAGGCAAAACTTTTCAAAAACCACTATGATAGGATTCGTTGAAAAGCGTTCAGCCATGAGCCTTCAGGTTCCCATCAGCAACGACAACATAAAATGAAGATGAAGTTGTGCTGTTGACCGAAATGGACCTAAGTGAATTCGAGTCCTAAACTCTTAGAAGGAGTAGGGGTGGCTTGGCTGCTTCAGACGGCCTGGGATTGGCGAATGTGTTAGATTCCACAGCCGGGCCATTGCAGCACCTCGCAAGCCATTGCAGCTCGTCTACTTCATGTTCCACGTAACACCACTGCAAACCCTATAAGCCTTAGATCCTAAACCGTGAATCCCACGCCCCAAACCTCAAACTTCAAACTTGTCCCATGAGCCTCCAAGTTCCACAATCCCAGGATTTGCTGGGCGGCGCCCGCGGACAGGATGCAGCTCGCATTGGCCTGGCTATCCTGAGGCCAAATACTTCCATTTTGGGGTTAAGGTGAGAATTGCAAGGATTAGGGTTTAAGGCATAGGTCTTAAGGAGCTAGTCAGGATTCCATAGGGTATAAGAAGTTCAGAAGGCGTTACCAGGCAGATATGGGTTCATAATCCGAATTCCTAACCATCTAGCTAAATCCTGCGTGGGTTCGCAGACAGGTGTGGGGCTCAGGGCTTACCCAGGCCGCCAAATATAACAGCAATAACGGGAATAAATTCAATCTTCCAAATAACACTTCACACTTAAATTATGTTCATCAGTATTACGAATATTGTAAATACAATTTGTTGTTTGTTTACAAAGCAGGTGCCCTCCCCCAAATAATGGGTTCGCAGGCCCAGGCTATTCATGGGTACTTGGGGGGGGTCCACGCGGAGTTTAGGATGTAGGGTCGAGGGTCGGAGGGCGGTGAGAAAATCAACTCGGAACGGCTTACCCGAAGTTTCAAGGGTTCCTCTACTAGCCTCCCTACTCTCAATTAGGCTCAGTTAGGGTTAATTAGCGAGTGGATAGTAAGGGGCCCATGAAGGTTCCACAACAAGCCTGCCAGCTCGCGATAGCTTGTTGACTTGATGCAGATGGCCCTTCAGAGTAAACTTTCACGTCCGTAGCCCCTTGAGCCATGCAAAGTACTTGCGGCCATAGATATGGGTGAAGACAGGTGTTTTCTCTCCGCTGGTTTCGTTATTCGCAATCAGACACGTTTCCTCCACGGTTTCAGAGCTGTAGGGTTTTCCATTAGTTTTCCATTGTCACAGAAGATCAAAACGTGTTACAAAACACGGCACTGTTGCATTGTGCCTGTGACCCCCGTGGAGACATTCGCTTTTTCAAAAGGGTTGGGATTTGATGCGTTCCTGACGCCATGGACATCCACCAGCTTTTGCATATTACGCTCCAGATCAGGGTATAGAGCGGGTGAATGAGTTCCTCGTTGCGAAGCATTTGCTGGCAGGGCATTATGAGCTTCTGGGCCAAACAATTGATTCGCAGTGGCATTTGTTCAATTTGTGCCTGGCCAAGGGCCTCCAGGATACTGCTCTGGCGCTGGCCCAGTACGGCGTGCGAGGATGTATCCTGCATGTAGATGAGTTGGGCCCATTTGCTGAACATGTCCGTAAATGCGAATGTGATGGTCTTGACGGCACGTGTGACCTCTGCATGTTGAGACGAGAGTATGGAGGAGCCCAAGACTGCAACTGTGTCGGCCACATGACCTGCGCGACATGTTGCTGGGGATTTGAGCCCCAAGAGGGATATTGGATGCATGACTGGGAAGCCAACATTTTGGATGCAAAGCAGGCTGCGCAGCACGCCGCACGGAAACCGGTTGTTCGGGCAGTGCTTGACGCTGTCCGCTCTGGAGAGACAATGCCAGGTATCAAGATGACTGACGAAGCAACAGCCCGCCTGCTCGACATCGCCATCCTCACTGAAGACGCAGACCTGGCTGCAGCTTGTGCCTACCAATTTTGCGCGCGCCCGTTACGAAGATGGAGTTTAGCCCAGCTCGTGTCCGACACTCGCTTTACCGTGTTGAAAATCCCAGAGCCAAACCTCGTATTGGCAGCTATGGCAGCAGGAGTGGGCATTCAAAAATGCGCCTTGCGCATGCATTGTTCTCAATTCTTGCCCATTATGACAATCATGTTCAATTTCAATGGCGCAGGCACGATGATGCCACCAGCGAAGACACCTCGCGTGTTTGTTGGCTTTGCTTTCAAGACGTTGTGGCGCTCTGCGGTGATTTGCAAGTGTGGAAGGAAACCAGCAAGACACATTCTTCCCCAACAAAGACATGGATACCCGATTCCAGAAATTCCCTGGCCCAACTGCTTTTGCAGCACCTGCGGGAGTTCAACGGCAGTGATGACCCTGACAACGTAGACGTTATAGACGTCACGCTTTGCTTACAGCGCCTGCTAGCAGCGAAGATTGCAGGCGTCAATTTGGGGGCATTCTCTGCACCTGGGAGGTTGAAGTTTCTGTGCGCTTGCAGTCCGTTCGGCCAAAGTGATTTGTCCAAGCCTCGACGGCGTTTTTTTACGCTACTTGACATGGCGATCATTCACGGGGACGTCGCTTTCGCAGAGCATTGTGGATCTCTGGGCATTGGCCTTGAAAGTCTGGAGCTTGTGGTGGGCCTGCAAGCTCGTGAGGTGTGTCCTTCTTGCGGTGCTTCGCAACTGCAAGCTTTGAGGTTCGGTGTTTGTACTCCGCTTTTGCTCTCCATCAAAGGCAAGACTTCGCGCTGGGCTGCAGCAGGGGCAGCGCTTCAAGCCGCCGTTTGGGCCTTGCGGCAAAAGGCCGCGAAACAGATGGCAACTGGGTTGTACCAGGTCATGCGCTCCTGGGCTTGCGGAAAGAGGATATCACCGCGTCTGGTCGATCTAGTGTTGGACTTTGCTGCAAACCGACCAGGACTGGCTGACGCCTTTGAAAGTCGCGAAGAGGACTTGCTAGAAGCCCTGCAGCTTTGGCGGTGTGAAGCCGGATAAGAGTTGCTTGCAGTCTTGATGTAAAATTGGCCTGCATCACTTGAGCAACGTGACCCTCCTGAATCAGGTTTCTTTATGCTTGGACCTCTATTACTTCAGGTTACAATGCCGTGCTCCCCACCTGGAGTCCTAACGGAATTTCTGAGCTCCCTTCCCGCAGTATTTGTTTGCTGCAGTCTGAGACCTTTAATTCGGGAATTTCATGCTAGCCGATGTGTTGAGTGACCCCAACGCAATACTACAGATTAAAGCTGTTGTGTTCAAGGTGCAAGTGAGGTGTTCCGAATAGAAATTGTTGATGATGTCTGCCGCAAAACCATGATTTAGCGGGTGCATGGGGATCCTACATCGTGCCCACCCTTTTTCTTGGAAGGTTCGTTGCCACTTTTAAAGGGAAACTGCGCTGTGAACGCTTGCAATCCCCATCCGCTCCCTATAGCATAAAATCGCAAGCGACACATGCTACAAGGCTACCATCATGACAATTCCGAGAAACCATTGTTTTGAGAAGTCCCCATTGTAGCCTTTGGTCAGGCGGCGGCAACAGGACAAGTCGACAATGATCGGCCAGTTACTTTGCATCTTACATCTTTGGCCGCAGGGATTCCCGGTTTACACGTTGCAGTTCGGTTCGTTGTTTACGGACTGGCTTCCGGCTTGACTTTTAGCAGGTGGGAGCCTTCGAATTTCAATTTGTGTAGAACGTAGTGTGTGTGGCTGTTTGGATGTTGAAAGTCTTGTTGCGGGATACCTGCTCATTACGCATTGACCAAGCACAGAGAGTATAGCCCTTTGAGATCGTCGTGACGAGATTAGCAGATTGCGAACCTTATGTCAGTTGGAAGAGGTTCTGGAATACCCAACTCGTTTCAAGGGAAGGCAGAAAAACCGAACAGGATACCGGGCCGGTGTCTGGAATTCGATATGTAGGGTTCTTAAATTTCGGATACTGAATAAAGCGCGCCTTTTCAGGTGTTTAGTCCAAGTACTTGCGGTATTGCAACATGAGAGCGCGTTTGCATTCTCATTATTCCGTGAGGCACAACCTACGAAAATTTCGAATACAGGATATGTCAAACATTATGGGTATCTGAAAATTTACGTAAATGTTTATCAAACCCTGAAGCTGTCAGGTTCCTTTGGGCGGTACATCTGTTTCGCAAGCAGTGGCTGAGCCCAGACGTGCTCGCGCACATCATGGATTTCCTTGACTGTTCAAGGCGGGGATATCGAATGTCGTCCAACAAAAGGGGTTTATGAGGTCCAATAGCCCATCTTGGATAAGATTTGAGGGCTTAGGGTTTCGGGCTTCAGTTTTCGGATTTAGGCATGTTTGCTCCAGCGTTTATGAGGTTTAATTATGGGTGCGGGGTTCCAGGTTGCGGGTTTAGGTTTAGGCCCGGGGATGTCCCACAGAGACATGTAGGTGCAAAGGAGTCGAAAGGGTGGGACAGGATTTTGAAAATGAGTGAAAAGCCAAGGAGGGATTTCTGCCCAACATCCCCTGGGGATCCATGTATGTAAATAATCCCTACATTGGGCCCCAAAGTCTGAAAATATTACCTACATTGGGTTATTTGGATCCCTAGGGATCATGCTTAGGGGTGCACCTGTACGCATGAATCCATGCTATCTGGCTTGCAGAGCTGCTAGATTTTAGCCCCAGGTTGCTTCACATCCTCATTTGCTGAGAGAAAGGGCGCAAGGCAGGGAGGAGGTGTCAGGAACATTGAAATCACAAAATTTCGACTTTCAGCATCGATGGACTGAAGAGACGTGATGAACAAGCCGCTGGCAGCCATCACAGTCCATCTTGCTGGTTCTTCGTTGGGAATAACGGAATATGATCCCTATAAATCCCCTGTATACTATATCCGCATTCCCCACTAAGCCCCAGTAAGCCATCTGCATGGGCGGCTCCATCGACCGCAGCCCGCAGCACGGCCATACGGAGTAGGGGAACCTGACAAGGGACCCGTTTTTAGGGTTTAGGGTTTAGGGTACGTTTTTGACACCCCAACCCCCCCCCAAAAAAAAATCATGTTCACTGGTGTTTTCTCTTGCCGCTGTTGCCAGTGTGACTAAATAGAGTGATTTTCATTTTGCTCTCTTTCAGACGCATCCTTGACCGTCTTCAATTGAATCAGCATTTATCCCTGCACCTTGAACCTCAGCATGCCTGATGCGAAATCTGAAGAGTTTGTATGAAGAGAGTTGGCTCACACTCATATCCCGCTTTGACCTGCAGACCTCCCAAGCCCCCAGAACATGAAACAAAAACAACACACTGATAAACGTTACACCTGGAGCCCTACACTCTATGAGCCCTTGACCCTAAACTTGCCCATACACCGCGCCCTTGTCCGGAGGTCGGTTACCAACTACGTGGGCTTGCTGAGCGACTCTCCTGTTTTTGAATTGTTGAAGTAAGGTAGTATGAAACCCAATAACAAAAACGACCAAAGGGTTGGTGTCTAAAAGCCCCTATCTGTAACCCCAATGACCTACAGCTTTCTGGTCTGTATCATAAGTTGTACTAATGAGGGGGTAGTTCCTATCAAGCTGTAGGTCTATGGGGTAACCCCTAGACCTTAAAACCCTGCATGGGCAACCAAGGAGATGACAGCTCTTCACAGGTGTCCTCACGGCAAGATAGAGCGACACGTCTGCTCAGAATTTTACGGATTTAGGGCTTCGATTTTAGGATTTAGGGTTTAGAGTATAGAGTTGCGTATCTTGGGTTTATGGTATGGGGTTTTCCAATGATGGGGTACCCTGGTCCGGGACTCATGGGATATGTACTGTAAGGATAAGATAGCCTCTTCAAACATTACATGCGGTTCATTTTTGCAACTGCTCGTGTCTTCAATCCAATCCTAAACATTCCCCCTCCCGTTAATCCAAATTTTCACCTTGTCTGGTGTTTGAAAAAAGTATTTAAATGTGGGGACGGGATAAGGCATCGGTCAGGGTAGGGTCCGTTATGTGCTTGGGAAAGTTAGTTGAGTGTATAACTGTGGACTACATTGTTCAAGGTACTTTTGCACGTTTTCATGCACCATGCTGCAGACTGTGCAAACGCGAAGATTTGTTTGTGCAAATTCCTAAGCCCTGCAATGCGCTTAATCCCCAAGGCCTAGTCCTTACATCGCAAAACCCGAAGAATTACTTTCCCCCACATTGACATGGAACCCCAAGAAGTGGGCCCACAAAGACCACCCTTCTTCCAGCAAGGAGCTATGTGCGTTAAAAGTTTTTTTGCGGGGCGGGAGCACTCCTAAATGCTAGTTCTTAGAACCAGGGAGCCCCAACATAGACTGTGAGATACCATAAGCCTCATTTCAGGAACCGTACACCCTACACCCCTAATTTTAGGAGACCCGAAAATCAAGGCATGCCACCTAGCTAAGCTACCGAGAGGCCCCCCACAAATGATCCACAAGGGCTGGGACCGAACTAGAAGCCTGTGTAGTTATTTCTGTTATCCATCCCCTACACCCTAAACTGTGTATCTGCATAGGGTTTAGGGTTTAGGATTTAGGGTTTGAGGCTTAGGGTTTCAGTGCGCGCGAGTCGGAACATTACCTGAGCGCTGGATGTCCTTCTGTTTTAGGGTTTCGACATCATCTACTTGTCATGAAAAATTGACCTAAACCTGTAAACCTAAACACCTCAACAGGTAGGACATCCATGGCCCATGTAAAGTTCAGTCTCCCAGCTCATTCCCCTTAACCGCCGTTCACGCTGGGGCCAAGAAGCTAGTGAAGCCTTGATTTCAATTTTGGTACGTTATTTCTTGGATCCTGTTGGCATGCCCACTGCCCTGTTTGTAGCTGTGTTAGGGCCTGCATTTCCTCTAACTAAAGCTTTATGAACCCTATATCCAGGGTTCGAACCGGGTGCAAGTACGAGGGGCCTAGGCTGGGAAGCCAGTGTGATGCCAAACTCAAAATCCCTTTGCTTAGGCCCTGTTCCACGGATGGCGTTCCCTCTGAACCCGAAACTTTTGGTTTCAGGCTTTAGGGTCCAAAGTTTGCCCCTTGGGTAGGGCCGGCTCCCGTACCCAGATGGGTGTTTCCCAGCAAAACGTGTACCCACCCAGATACTGAAAATGCTCACCCTTTGTTTGTGCAAACCTGCCCTCCGAGTGTCAGGAAAGCAGCACGCATGCCACGTCGTCGCTGACATCGGTAACAGCGTTGCAGCTTAGCCCGCTATGAGAAGCGTTTTCCCTAAGGGTCCAAGTGCCCCATGGTCATGTACTTCCCTTACATGGTAGTTTCCTAAAATAGAGGGACCCCAATATACACGCCAATATAGTATAATCCTTACTATGGGGACCCCCAAAAAGGTACCCCCTAATTTTCGGAGACCCCACATCTTTACTGCAGGTTATACTACCGCGTTCCCAAGTAAGCGCCTAGACCCTTGGAGTTCGAGGTGGCGGGGCTTCCTTGTTTACAAGGGCCACCCTTTCTTTTGAAAACTTCAATGCGCAAACTCCACACTGTGCTGTGAGAAGTCTCCATGAAGAAGATTTAGTGGGGGTTAGGAGGGAATATGGCAATATATACTACAAGGATTAGATTGTGAACATATTCCCATTAAGTATTGCCTCCGAAGCCCCGGTATTAAGAGAGGCGCAGGGAGCTATCTGACCGGCTACAGTGCATGCTACGGCCGCGCAGTATGGCCAGTCAGGCGCGTCATCGCTGCCTGCCAAGTCTTCGCAAATACCTAGGGGTAGTTAGTATGGGGATACTATAGGGATAATAGAATGGACACTACTATAGTGGGGTTCTTGCAGGGGAGTTAAAGGTGAAAGGTATCAGTTGGGGATTTTAGGTAAAGACCCTCAGGGTCTGTAAGGCTGACGGCACGTAGCTTTCGGTTCTGACTCGGCTTGAAATACATCCAAGCTTGCAAGTAACCTAACCTGATAGATTTCAAGGTATGACAATCCAGCTACAGCCACGTGCTCAGTGCTCAAGGCCCTTAAGCACAAGTCGCGGGATGGGGGAGTTCTCAAAACCGTGTTTTTTCTCCGAATGCCCATTGCTTGCTAGCAAATATTGGTGCAGGGTTAGGGAATTTGCTTGGTGGTTTGATGCTCCAACATGATGTCATATGTTTGCCTGGTTAGGGCTGGTTGATGACTTGGCATTCCTAATATGTTGAAGAAAACTAGCCTGATGCTTTTGGAAATTCGCACCTGACTCTTACATAAGTTACATAAGGGAACCATTGCCTTCAAAGACCGAGGGCCCGTACAGTATGTACTCAGAAAACCCTTCTAAGGCATAGGGACCTGCAGCAAGGGACAACTATTGTTGAGAAATCTGCAGATGAGTACTCATGGTGACTGTTCACATGAGCTGCTGTCTAAACTCCTAGTATCCCCCTGAATAACCCCTATAATGGTCCCCTATATATTCCCCTTTATAACCCCCTTTTGTGGAGTTTAGACTACAGTTCACATGAACTTTTGGAATCAGAATACAGAAAGACAGCAAGACGGCAGTCGTCGTTGGAAGGAAATGACGGATCAGGATGAACACTGTTCTTCGCATCTTGCTAGTGTAAGGCTCATTTTGATCAAGTCATGCTCTCTTCCTGAATGGGTGCTGCTCTGAATAACTGAAAAGTTTTGAAGTGAGGCCTCAATCTACCTCAGAACAAGGTTCCCCTGTGGAGGGGTACCATTATACGCACCTCGTTATTTGTTAGGCATCTGGGCGATCCCAGCTCCGAGAATGAGATCCCAGTTCCCAGAATTGCTCGAATTGTTTCAAGTTTGTCCGGGGTCTGGTGGAGTATCGATATTTCAGTAAGACGATGGAGGGTACTCTGAAATATCTATCCAGCCACGAATGGGGGTGAATCAAAATTTCCGTTCAGGATGCTTCTTCCGATCCCCCCACAAAACTTTTGCAATGCCCACATACACATTGTGCCTAGGGTTTCTCAGGGAGCCTTCCATTTGCGAGAGACGTCCTATAATGCTCCAAGGCATACAGCCCACTGGAAGCTAACCTCCTGCAGCAACAAGCTAACCCTTTCTCCCCGAGATGAAGCAAACCCCATTTACCCCCGATACTAAACCTGCCCTTTAAGACATTCATCCATCCAAGAAAGTCAGATTCAATTATATATATATACCCCCAATATATTATAGTAGTTTCCATTTTCTTTTCCATTATCCCAGTATAACCCAAATATAATCCATACATAACACCGGTTTCCATTTCATTTTCCATTTTCTTTTCCATTTGATTCTCCATTATAGTAGTTTTCCATTTTCCTTTCCATTATCCCAATAGAATAACCCCATTAAAACTACACCCTAAACCCTATATAACCCCATTGCAGTAGTTTTCCAATTTCTGTTCCATTGTCCCAATATAAGAATGATGAACTGTACAGGCTCGAGCTCCGCAAATAGCCACGGTTGAGGAGGAGGAGGACTCGCCTGGACTCGTCTTTTTTTCTTCTTCTTCTTTCGGGCTCGGGCTCCGGGCTTTAGGGAATTTCTGGCTTACAGCAGAAGATTCGGATTCAGGCCGCTCTTGAAGAGAGTCTTGCTTCTGAAAGGAGGGAAGTTTTGCTTCCAAATGGTATAGCAACAATATGTACAATAATGTTGCACTCTCTTTGAACTCTGGGGCCCGCCGCCCCCCCCTCCTCACAATAGGGCACCCCGAAACATAGTAGTTAGACGTCCTCAATAAGGCTCCCACGGTACTGAGGGCCCGGGGAGACCGTGGGGATTACTTTGAAAGGGATGGCCTGGATTCAGTCCCGTATTTCTAGGCAAAACCAATTAGAAAGGGGCTTCCAAACACTGGCCATGTCCTGAATAAGCGGTAACGAAAACATATTAAAGAAGGGCTCTTCACAACCCTAAACCTTAAACCCTAAACCCCTGAACCCCTAAATCCCTAAAACCCTCAACCCTTGACCTACCTCTGTCGTGCAACATTAGGTAAGACTCTAAACTCCTTAAAGGGGGTTATATTGGGGATTATATAGGGGACTAGTATAGGGCTTATTAAGGGGGATACTAGGAGTTTAGACTATAGCTCATATGGCAATTTCCCTGATTTGGGGGCTCCCAAAAGGTACACCTAATTCTCGGAAACCTTAAAGCCCCATAGAATCCCTATATAATCGTAATCCTATAGCCCCTTTAAAGGTACCCCTAATTTTGGGAAACCTCTATATGTCAGCTGCGCTAGTCTGAAGTGCCCGCATCGTTGAAGGGTTCAGGGTTTATGTTCTGTGTCTTTTCTGTTTTTTCGACGCCTCGAGTTGTTAACTCTAAAGAGACAGTTGAGTTGCTGTTCAGGAGTTCAATCAAATTACCAGGACACAGGCACGGTATGAATATCAAGCTTCTTTATGAGGGTAACTTCAGTCTTATGTAATTTCTTCAACGGCAGCCCTGACAAGCAAGGACAATGATGAGAAACAACAGAATTCTTTCACGGGTGTGAGTGAAATTGGGGCGAAGCTCCAGCAGCTTTTCAACTTTTCGTGACAGTGCCCTAGAGCAACGCGCAACTCCAATTAGGATCTATAACCCTGCAGAACTGTACAACGCTATATAGCCCTTATGTAGCCTGAAACTCCCTTTCTAACCATAAATGTAACCCCTACACGTAGTCTCAGATTGTTTGTCATGTGGCCCCAGCACCACTTGCTGTCTCCATGTTGCGCGTAGAGTACTTGGTGCTTCTCAAAAGCCACGATTGTATGCGAGCTTTCAGTCCTTTGTAGGGAATCCTTATGAGAAGGATTATAATATAGTGGGCTTTGTATTGGGGCCCCTGATATCGGAAAATTTGCAAAAGGACCCTCAACCAGAGGTTTAGAGGATCACCCTGTTTTGAGAAGACCCCCGCACTTTCCCGCCTGTGAGCGGACGGCCCAGCTGCCACCTTCAAGAAAAGAAAAAGATGTACGTTGCAGGTGGAGCCGCATAAACCGTTGTATATTTTCGGAGGACCCCTGGTATAATAGGAGCATAAGAGTATACAAGAGTACCCTTACCAAAATCACGATTATCCCTGATAGTTACTATGCCTTTGGGGGTCCAGCTAATGTATATTCCATTATGCACATCTAGGCTAAGAAGTGCGCGAGAGTTCCATTTGCAGAACTGAGCCAGAAACCGCGCACACTTTGCATAAGCGTGGTTGTGAGACCCAGAGCCTCCTTTCACTTACCTTTGGTTAGCTGGGAATGAATGAGTGAAAACTAAACATGGAAACTACATAATGAGCAAAATAAGGACTACCATAGGAATCCATTCCTTCATTCCTAGCTAACCCGAGGTAAATTCAGTGTGCAGAACAACATTACACCTGACTGTGACAGCTACCAAGCTGGTAGTTTCTTTTAGAATTTGTCTACACGAAAGTTTCTGCAAATTAGGGTCCCTGTTGGGGGAGATTTGGGGTGTACCCTAGCCAGGATTATGGTATTTTGAGGTTTGTATTAATTTTCCCGTACCCATGAAACCCACCAAAAAAACCTCAATCTGGACCTCAAGAGTCTTCTGGGTTTCCCCGTATACCCCTGGCGCCCCCTCAGGGCCCCGTTTGGAAACACCCCCAGACCCTTAAACCCCAAACCCTAAACCGTCACCTTGAGCTCTACATCCTAGACCCTTGAGATCAGAGGGGGGGGTGCAAACATAACTCAAAACAGGCAGGAGCCTTAGGAAGGAAACCATGTTTTCAGAGGGTAAGCTTCGGGCAACTGAAAGGGTGGTGTTGGAAAAATTGTTTTGCGAACCCCAAAGGGCAATAATTGCCATGTCTTAGGGATATCAACGTGTGGGAACGGTGTTAATTTCTGGAAATTCTTAAGTCCCTAACCTTAGCCACACTTTTCTGACACTCCACACTGCCCAAGACCTTTTCCAACCGAATGATACAGTATAATACAATGCGGGAGTATTGAGTTTTCCGGGGGGGCGGGGTGTTGACCATGGGGGAGAAGTAGTTAGTGTCTTAGATAGGGGCAGCAAAATCCTCAAAATGGAGAAAAATCGTTTCTTCTGCTAGTAGAATCTCTGAGCCTTATACAAATTCTTGAACATCAGCTTACTTGGCTCACTCTCGCCCAACTCAATTGTCTCATATGTTCGCACCAACCCAATATGTTCTCACCAACCCAACAAACCGGAAAACAGGTTTCTAGAAGATCTTCTAGCAGAGGAAATGAAGGCTATGAAGTATTGTCCTGGAGACCCTTGTGCTCCTTCATAATCCCCAGATGTGCAAGTTTCCCAACGTAAGGGGAACAGTATAGACCCCAAAATGCTAGTAAACCTAGTTTTAGGGAGCTTTCAGAAGGCATCCCTAGTTTCGGGAGACCCCCATATCCCTAGAGGCCCTGACAATATTCCTACTGCGGGAAGTCCTCACAAGGTTCAAACAGCGCTTGACAGAGCTAGCGCTTTGGTGCTGTGACCCTTCTGCATGCTAAACCTTAGCATGAAACTCGACACCCTTTTTAATTGCTCCCTTACAGTCATGCAACCACATATCTCGCTTTATCCCGCTTTTGGAAAGGACAACAGGCCGCTCTTCAGGTTTCACGTTTGCTTTTGTGACGGCGATGCGGCAAAGCAATGCAAACCCTAGGTTGCTCTTGCTTGTTATCATGGTTTAGGGTTTAGGGGGTTTAGGGTTTAGGGGTTTACAAACCAGTATGCAGGCTTCAAGATCTAAGCTCGAAATCCAGAACTCTGAAGCCCAAGTTCACAACGCTACACCTCAGACCTTAAGCCCCGATTCTGAGCGCTAAATGCTATGTTCCAAACCCTGCCTACCCCAAACCCTAAACTCCAAACCCCAATCTCCACTTGTAAGCCCAAATGCCTTCCAGTTAGGTATAACCTTCCTAAAAGCTGTAGGTAATTGGGGTTACAGGTCGTGTTCCTGAAGCCCCAAGCCTTATAAGCCTACTATAGGACCCAGTTCACATGTATTTGACGTAGCCTTTTCCATCTGATTCTCGATCATTTAAGTTCTGAAAACACCTACCCTTACACCCCAAATAGCGGGAACCCAATCTAGATCCAATATACTCTAGCCCGTATTATGGGGACCCATAACTGTGGTTACCTGTAAACCCTAAGCAGGTCTGGCGGAAGCTGCTGGAGGCTCTGCCGAGTTTGCTGCTGGTGCGGAAGCCTTGGATGCGACGCGATGCTGAAGTTGGAGGTTCTGGGTTCCTACTAAACCCTGAACCCTAAACCTTCTATCCTAAACCCTAAGCCCTAANNCCTAAACCCGAAGGCCCTAAACCCTAAATCCTAAACCCTAGGAGAGGGTTTAGAGAGCCTCGGTCTGAGTGCTGTAGGTTTGTACGCTTGGGAGTTTGAAGGTGTTTTTGAGGGCGTTGGATCTAAGTCAGGGCTCATGTTATTATATACTTTAATACACTATAAAATACGATCATGCCCTATAATATATGAATATTTTCTGTAATCTACTATAGTTTTCCATAATATACTATAATATACTACAATGAGGGCGTAGGCTCTAAGTCAGGGCTTAGGCTCTGGGGTTCTGGGCCTGAGGGTACATGCTCAGGAGTTACACTTCGAGTTCCGGGATATGTTGGAGCTATAGCTCAGGGAGCAATGATTATGTGGCGAGTATCGACTGCAAAGCTCATGATCGTAGTGGTGACGCAGTTAAGGGTTGAGGTTTACAAGAGTACTTCAAGGAAGTCATGGTGTGTCTGCCTCATGGGCGGAGTCCATTGCATCCCGATGCTGTACTACAATTTGCCTTCTTCATCGTCTTGCTCATCAGCAATACCGTAGCAATCCAAATAACCCGAAGTAAACATAAATTGTCGGTTTAGATCCCCAGACCAAATGCCCGATATTCTCAGCCGAGGATCGTGGTGCGACAGCTCAGCCGGGCTTTGCAACTCAGATTCGGTAAGCGGGGCTTTATGTGTATTGTTTTAAAGGGCCTGTTCAACAATCAGGGGAATTTGACTACGCTGGCTACTCCAAATATGGACTCTGTCACTATCATTGTTATATTATTGGATTATGCCAAGTCAGAGTCGTTGCTATAATCGTTGGGTTATTTGACTTCTTCCTATTATGACCGGTTACTCAGGAAACGACAGAGGGATGACTTGACGCACTGTCGGAATGTTCAATTCAAGTAGACACCCTCAAACCCTAAAACTTCGTCAGGGAAGTCCCAAACCGCAAGATCTTCGAGTCTGAGCCCTAACGCTCAAACTCCTGCAAGGCTTACCCGGGAGTGTGCAGACTGATGCGTACTTATCCATATGGTAATAAGCAAAAGTGTCATACTGAGCACAATTATATCCTTTCAAGCCTCGCTTGGGTACCTAAAGTTGCAGATATAGCCAGTCATGAACCATCCTGAACCCTAAAGCCTAAACGCAACATTTATGCGGCATAAGCCCTGAGCTCCCCGAATCCTGAACATTGAACCCTAAAACCTGGACCCAGAACCATAAACCCTATAGCCCCCCTGAGTAGGTAGAATACGGCTTTGTGTATATTAAAACAAGATCCCCACAGACCCCATATTCTATCTACTTAAGGGGGATTATAAACCCTAAGCAAACCTGAACCTTGAGTACATACTCTGAGCTTTTGGACTGACTTGCAAGGCAGCCAAAAGCACCCCGTTTGACGCAGGCGGCCTCTTTAGTGTAAGACTTTTCATGGTAATGTTGGCGTCCATTCTTTTCTAGGGTCTAGGGTTTAGGACTCCCAGCAATGATATTTCCTTGGGGTTTAGATCGAGAAGGGGGAAGACTAGCGGTAATAGAAGCAACAACAGGCGGCTGCAAATTGAGAAGCAGCACTGGGACTTTGAATTCCAGGGACACGGATGGTGAAAATGTGCGGAGCTGTACTGCAATAAGAACATGCAATGATGCTGTGGGGTCCGGATACGCTTCCGGCGTGTTGGTCTTGAGGCGCGTGGAACTCTCTGTATGGTTTTGAACGTCCCCAACTTGGAGTAAGACTCTATGTTCCTGTCCGCGGTAGTTTGTAGCTGAGGTGCTTTGTTTGGGCTTCAATATTTGGGGTTGACATTTAAATTCTGTCAGCTGTTGTCATTTCTGTCGCCGACTATGAAGCACTCGCAGCCCTACAGCACGAAGCTCCCCTTGGTTGTGTTGACTGTTTGGGCATGCTGGGGAATCTTCCGCCAATTGGTGGTGGGTGGGTGGGGGGGATTTTGAGACTGTTGGGTTCTACGACGCCAGAAAGGAGTGCTTGCCATGATGTTTTCTTAAGAGCAGTCTCTGGTGCGACAGCAGTGGATTCACGGGAGCGACGCCGCTTTTCGCAGATCATGCTATTGAATAGGTTGAAGGTCTTTTGCTTAATTTGAAATAGCACCAGCGAGAGGTATGGGCGTTGACATCAGCCCAATAGACCCTACAGCCCAGATCCTCCATCATCTATCTTAAAAGCAGGCCATAGCTCCTTCAAGCATAAGCCCCGAACAGTACAAGCTTTGCCACCATGTACATGCGAATTTGCCGTATTGATACTTGGGAACAGCAGCAAGCATACACAAATATTCATAAAAAGGACTAGGTATGAAAAGCTCCAGTTGCAGCCATGCGGGAACCTTACCTGTAGCCGCGGATAGTTATCAACAATCATAGATTAGACGGTTTTGCTGAGCAAGCCCCTCAGGCCTCAACCTAGAAAGACCCTGACCCTCAAGCCAACATCATAGACCTTGAGTTTAGAACCTTTAGCCCTAGCTTCTAAACGCTCGACCCTCAGTTCTATGTAAGCCTTAGACCCTGACCCGGCAGGCCTCGCTACCGGGCGTGTGCATCGGTGCCATGGCTCCCGAAGCACTGACGTGTCGGCGGGGGCGAGGCGGGCAAGTGGTTGTGTCAGGGTAGTTTACAGTGTACCTATAGACCAAGTTGGCTAGAGTTACTACTGTATTATAATGGGCTATATGGGGATGATGGAAATAACATGGAAGCTACTATATTATAATAGGGTATATATACATACATATTCGAGTTGGTATCAATTTGATCTCATGTTCCTACAATTGTGTACCAGAATAATGGTCAACTAGGACTTCCTGGCAGAGCATATGCGGGTTTTGGACTTGGTGTTGAAGAACTGTGTGTTTCTGACCTTAGGGTAGGAAGCTTAGCATTTGGGATTCAAAGCATTCAGAACCGAGGGAGTTGGCCTCAAATGTTTGGGATTTCGCTTGTATGGTTGCATTTGTTAGCCCGAAGCTTGGAATTCACTATTATACTTGATACTGGGAGGCATTGGACAAGAAGGACAGCATCCGTGCAAAGCGCAGCCTGTTGCAAAAAACGTGTATCAGGGAATTTGTGACATGGTTCCTGGTATAGGAACCATAAAGGCAAGCACAAGACTCCGCCAATGGTCCCATTGAGTGGACTTACATGTGGGAATCTAGACCTTGTTACGATGTCAGCATCCTGGCGTGATCTTTCGGCATCCTTTGGCTTTGTTTTAAGGCTTTTCTGTGACGGAAGGAGTAGAGCTTGGGTTATCCCCCGTACAGTAACAGTTACCACAAGGCGTAATAGGAATTAGAATAGCCCCTCGGTCATTATTCTTTGGCCGAAGCGCTTTGAAGGACCTCTGGCATAAAGCTTGAGAGCAAAGTTCATGGTTTGCCGGGACTGTCGACCAGAACCGTACACTCGCCGGTAGCCTTTTGCTTTTAACTTTTCTTATCCTAGAAGTATTGACTTCTCAGTCTATTCAACTTTGAACCCAGGTGTTGAAATCCGGGCTCCTTCCTCAGAACCCTGTCCAATTTTGTATACCCCTACATATCCGTTGTCATTCTGCCGAAAAATCCTTATATAACTTGTATTCCCCTATCTACCGCCTGTGGGCCACTTTAAAGAACCCTTTGTAACCTTGTATACCCCTATTTATTCCCTGTAGCTCAGTCAGGCCCATATCGCTGTAAGCCCCCTTTAGATCCCAGACTAAAGGTGCAAGACAAGGAGGCCCGGCTGGCATTGCGCAGCCGTGGGGCATTCGCTGCTGTGGCGAGCCTTGCCTCATATCGCATTAGTCATGGGATCTTTCGCTACCCGCTTTAACCCCCCCAAAATAGACCCAAAATGAGGCTTGATCTACGGCTTATTTTGGCTTGCTTTGGGCGAGGGGGAGCATGAATCCAGTGACTACGGGATCCAAACAGCCACAAGCAGGTACCGGACCAGTTACAGATTTTAGGGCCCAAAGTAGGGTTCATGGGCGGAACTATCCACGATGCGGCTTGCAGAGTCATTGGACATATTTTAAAGGGGCCAGTGTTTTGGGAATTGGTTTTCCTCGAGCATGCTTGAGCTGTGGTTTGCGCGTTGCGTGACACAACATGTCGGGAGGTAACAGGCCCAAGTTATAGCCCTGTCCGCGCCCTAAACCCTAAGAAATGCCACAGGACAACCAAACAAAGACATCTGGGAGATCTGACCCCTTATTACATTGGGCTTATAGTGGGGTCGTATTGGGATAATGGAAAAGAAATTGAAACTACTACAGTATTATAGGGTATATATTGGCTGCAAACTACCCTGACACAACCAAAGTTTCCACCAACTAACCTAACACCTGAAACCTTAACCATGGGATAGGTTGTCAACACTATGGTTTTTAGCAGCATAACCCTTACACGCACCCGCGTGAGCCCTAGTCTAAACTCCTTTTATCCCCCCTAGTACCCTCTATGATAGTCTCGTATATAACCCCCTCTATACAGTTTAGACCATAGTCTAAACTCCTAGTATCCCTTTTAGTGACCCCCCCCATTATACTCCACCATATTATCCCCTACACAACCCTCCTAAGGAGTTTAGACCCTAAACCCTATAATCCCCTATGTCACCCTCTTATTAAGGAGTTTAAGCTATAGCGCTATAGCTCATGTATCATCCAGGACAAAGTCGTGGTCGCGGCCACGATTACGGAGGGTTTCAGCCAGTGCATTGGCCTGGTACTCAGGGGTTTGGGGGTTGGGGGTTTAGGATTCAAGGTTCAGGGTGTGGGGTTTTGGGATTTGGGTTTAGGGTTTAGGGTTTAGGGATGAGGGTTTAGGGATTAAGGCTTAGGGATGAAAAGGTTTAGGACTTTGGGTGTTTAGGGGTCTACGTAATACCAAGCATGGGGAATCAGATGGACAAAAATGTGAAAGTTGAAATGGATTTTGGGATTATACAGTAGGGACTATGCGGCTTTGAGTTCACGGGTTAAGGCTTGTTTTTAGGTACTCAGGTTTAGGTATTTCGGTTGGTCGCTCAGGGTTCGGCATTGCTTTCCTTCAAGTGAAAATGACGGGGAAACCCTCACAAAGTAGGCTCTATTGAAATCTTCATAGGGTTTTGTTCAGGGCTTCGACGTCATTGAAGGGGTGGGGCGGGGCCCGAATTAAACCCTCAACCCCCTAAACCCTACACCCTAAAGCATTATTATCAGCCCTAAACCATAAGTAGCATGGTAGCTTCCATTGGTCCATTTCCATTCCCATAGATATCCTCATAATCCCTCATCATTAGAAAAAGCAGTTAGTTCTGGGAGAGAGTAAGACTCGAGGGCGCTTGGCCCAAGTTATTGTTTGTGAGTTTGGCTCATAACCCCGAACCCCTTTATAATCCGTATAACCTCTATAGTTCCCATGCTCTTTTCCATTATCCCAACATAGCCCTAGGTTGTAGATGAGCAGAGACCGCTCTAAAGCAGCCAACTAGGCTGTTATCCTCCATGCTTCTTGTGTCCAGGTAAGCCACAAATCCTGAATCCTAACGAAATCAACCCTAAACCCTGTATCCCTCTAGCTAGATTCTATTAGAAATATGGGCCCCTGATATGGACCCTTAACCCTTTGTGGGGGGATTCTAGGGACCCTAAAGGATACACATAGGGTATAGAGCAGACACTTAGGATCCTAAGGTTAAGTGGAATCTAAGGTAGTCAACCCTGAATCCTGTATCCCCCTAAACCCTACACCCGGTACCACCCTAAACCTTAAACCTTAAGCCCTGTACCCACCTCAACCCTAAAACCTAAACCCTGTATCCCCCTTGAATCCGGAAACCCCTTAAAGCCTAAACCCTAAACCCTCAACCCCCAACCCCTAAAGCCTAATCCCGGAAACATGAAGGTCGCGACTTTCAGCTAAACTTTGTCAGGGGCGACGGGGAGACAGGCAGGCACCTGTAGGTGTTTACCTGGACCCTCCAATGTAGTACCTTTTTGATAATGTAGACCCATGACTATATTTTGGTACATTATAGTATATTATGGTATACTCTCGTATATTACAGGTAATTATCCCCATGATTAATAAATCCCGTCCTTGTGAGGGCCTTAATATTGGGATCCCTTTTGTAATCCCTATTGAGGGGAGGGGGTTTATTAATCAGGGGTCTAGGTTAGTCCTTATATGTAGTACCTTTTTGCTGGGCAATTTAAAGTGACCTCACCCGACCTCACCCTAAATGGGGGGTTTATATAGGGAGTAATACAAAAATGGAACCTTTTTTGGTACCAGGACCCCTGAACTTTTTCGGGCTATTGTTTTACATGCTTTTAGGGTTTAGGTAATTCTCCGAACAGTCCTAACCAAAAACCATACCAAACCCAAAAAGGAATTACATTGGAGGGTTTAGGTAGGATTATGGCATGTAGGGTTCATTGGGATTTAGGGTTTCGGGTTTAGGGTTTAGGGCTTGGGGATTTCTAGGGTTTCGGGTTTGGGGCAGAGGGTTTTCAAGGCTTCAGAAAGTTGGAATATGCAATTAGGTTGATTCATGCTAGCTGTTCTCCTGATCGAGCCGTCCGGCTGCTAGTGTGCGGTTTAGGTCTCTGTCTTGAAGGGTTGAGGGATCTTGAACTTCAGGTCTTGTAGGACGTAAGGTCGGAGCTTCATGAAGGGACCCGGATTGAGAGACATGCCTGGGCATGTCCACATGAAAAAGACCGCTCCGATTTGTTGTCTACTGTTTTTAATTGACTAGCGGAGTAGTAGGGCCGCAGTTTTCGGATGAGGAGCACGAGTGAATAACATTCTTAGCGGGTGGCAAACCACTGAAATCTACAAAGGGGAGATTCCCCAGAAGTATTGACTGTATAGATGACATGGCTTTGTTGCAACCATCTTGTACCTACCCATGAACCTCCAGGTGCATCCCAAGCCCTAAAGCCTATAAACTTCAGGCCCGGAAGGCCGAAAGCGAAAGCCCTAAGCCCCAAACCTGGCAGCCTAAATCTCAGGCTCCACACCATGAAGCCCTCTCAACCCTAAAGCTCTAGGGTTAAAAGTATGTGCCCCTAATGAATATGGGCCCGTAGGCCATTCAGGGGCCTTTAATGTAACCCAGAAAAAGTAGGACATCCAGGGTACAGGTAGGGTCTATAGTAGATACATACGCATCTCAGGGTTAAGAACCCCATGGTTTCAACCCTTGAAAGGCCCAAATCCTAAGCCTTGTGCAAAACATCCCGATATGCAGTTCATGAGAATAAGGCATGTGTGTTTTGGGGTGTGTGACGCGAAGCGATTCTTGGAACTTCTTAAAACTTCCAGAACTTTTCTAGACTACCCATATTCCATTGGTAAATATTTTCTGTTTGATTGTAACCCCAAGCTAAATCCCTCCGAGCTACCCTATATTGCTGAAAAGTCAGTTTGATGCTGGATTATAACCCCCGTTGTAGGATGTTACCAAGAACTACCCTAAACCCTAAACCTTGGATACTGCCCCCACTCTGTAACAGTTGGATAGTAACTATACTATGGTTATATATAGCCCCTAATGGGACCCTTAATATAGACTGTTACTGGGGGGGCAATACCCAACCTAAA
>CAJNIZ010037668.1:41153-57435 GCA_905231905.1 Symbiodinium pilosum
GAGGGGGCGGTACCTAACCTAAACCACATTCATCTCTCAACTAAGCTCTATTGGATCGGTTGTGGCGTAGGTCAACTTGCCGTGTCTCCTGTGCAGCTGCCTCCGCGCGGGCTTCTGAGAAAAATGGTCGGCAAGGCTTAGTGGCCTAGAGTTTAGGATTGAGGGTTTAGGGTCTAGGGTTTAGGATTGAGGGTATGGTGTTTAAGGCTAAGAGTTTTGGGTTGAAGAGTGAGGTAGGATTTAGGGTTCAGGCTTTGCAGGCTAGAATTTAAGATTTAGCTTCCGGGACTGGCACGTAGGGTTTAGAATGTAGGGCATAGCTTTTGGATCTTTGAGCTTAAGATTCAATCAAATGTTCCAGGGTTGTACCCCTAAGGTCGTGCCCCTAAACGGTTTCCGCAACATGGCCTTAATATAGCCCTTATGTAGTCCCTAGGGTCCCTCAAAAGGATCCCAAAACCCGGCGGTACAACCCTAGAGTTGCAAGCCTGAAGCCCCTGATTCAAGCCCTAGAGTTTGTAGCTCAGGTCTGGTTTAGGGTGTGCAGCTTGGCTAGAGTAACCAATATAGTTTTGAAACAGGGGTGTGTACCTAATACTAATACTTTGGTATCTTTACCTTGGTTTAAGGGTCTAGGTTACTCTAGGTCCACTACACCCTAAACCATAGATTGTAAACCCTAGGTAGGGTTCGTGGCTTAGAGGTTAGGCTGGGCAATTTAAAGCGACCTCACCCATCCTCACCCTAGATGGTGCTTTATATCGGGAATAGTACCAAACTGGCCTTAACTTGGGAGTTAAGATTATTCTAAATTACCCTGGGTTGAGGGTGTAGAGCTGAAATAAAGACGGCTGAAATTGTGCTTGCATGTTCAGGGTTTGTAGTATTCAGGGTTCTGAGATAAGGTGGATACTATACATCCTGCATGACCCTAAGTAACATATACCTTGGAAATAAATAGTACTATAGTATACTGAGGTCATGCTGGATTTTTAGTATCAACAGTAGGGTTGAGGGCTGCTGCTTCGGGCTCCAGTTTGCTGTCTGCGTGGGCTTTTGGGGATGCCTCAGAATCTCAGCTCAAGAGTCACCTGCCTCCAACCAGGGGCTAAGGGTTTAGGGTGAAGGGTACGAGCCCTAAAACCAAGGAGCCCCCCATGAAATGGACATTCTTTCAGACACATGGCTGGACCTGCAAACCAAAAATCTGTAGGCTTAGGGTTGAAGGTTCAGGGTTGAGAGGGACTGCACCTTTCAACCCCTAATATTAGAGAATCCTTAATCCTGACCCATGACCTCTATCCCATTCCCTGGTTTCAGGCCCTGATTGATGATGCCTCCACAAGCTTACGATCCCATACGACGGCGGAGGACTTCGGTTGGGCTTGCTTGTTCGTTTGAGGGCTTCTGAAAATTCCAGGCCCAAGGGGCTCTGGGGATATCTACAAGGAGGATTTCGAATTTTAAGCAGGTTCCGGTAAAGGATCACCTAGGGTTCATCCCCATAATGATCTCCATGCATCCATATGTTGCCATGCCTTCATTCCCTCCTAGCACAGGGCAAGGTCAACGGGATCACGCAGGCTTCAATGGCTTCAATAGGGATGCTGTGGAGTTCATGTGAGCTATACTCTATACTTCAAGGGGGATGTTTAGGGGACTATGAATGGGACTATTATAGGGCTCATTAAGGTGGATACGAGCTCGAATTTTGCCTAGAGTTCATTTGAAGAGCTATGTGTGGCAGCATGGTGATGTCCGAAAGGCGGGATGATCCAGAACACAAGGAGTCATGTAACTGTTTGCAGGGATGGTCTGGGCGTTTCCCAAGGGGGTTTATCATGGGGTGACTTCCCATAATCCAATATAACCCCAATATAACCCTAATATACCCCTAATATGACCCTCATATAGCCCCAATATAACCCGAATATAACCCGAATATAATACCTCCGAGAATTTTCTGAAGATTACACCGGATGTTGGTGTTTTCTGTTTGTTGGGCTGGTGCAAAGCCGTCGCAACTTACTGGTGCCTAAGGGAGAGTAGCGGAGTGGGTCCTTATAAGAACCCCTATATAACCACCATGTATAACCCTACACAAGTCCCCATCTTCACTCCCCCAGCCCCTTAAGCACCAGTGAAACAATGTAGGATTTAGGGTTCGGGATGCCAGGTGTACCAACGTGTAAAACGACAGCATTGGAACCCTGAAGCCCTCAACCTTCTGGCAGGTTCAGGGTTTAGGGCTTCTGTGGGAATTGCGGGACACGGTATTGTAGGAGACTAAACAATTACCTGAACCTCAAGAATCTGCAGAATAGTTGCCTTTTGGGCTGTTTTTAGGGGTTTGGGGTCTTTATTTTACATACTTTTGGGGTCCAGGTAATTACCATCATTATGGTTGTCATTCCTTGTAGAATTATGGTATAAGGCACCTCAAGTATACTTCAAAATTATGCTCGTAATTCTGTAGGTCCTTGCATTGCCTGGGCTTTTCAGTTGTCAGGGCAGTTTCCTTGTGGTCTCGTCATTTGCCAGCAAGGAATTCCTAGGCCATAGACAGGTAAATCAATTGATTTTCGGGGATTTCGGATTTAATCGAAGGCCTGAAGGATTTAAGAAGTAGGGTGTTCAGGGTCTCGCCATGGCTTTAGTCAAATCGTCGCGCGATCTTGAAGCGAGCCGAACCCTGGCCGTGAGCAGGAGAGGCAGCGGCACCAGCAAGCCATTGTCGACTTAGGCGCTGCAGCCAGATTTCAACCCTACCTAGACCCTGGATGTCCTTCCATTCTAGGGTTTTGTCCTATATGTTTTTTGCAGGATGTATCCCAGAAAAGGTAGGACATCCAGGGTCCAGGTAGTGGTTGAGAGTTTCAGGCTTCAGGCGTGCAGAGGGTTAGGACTTAGGGCTTAAATCTAATAGGTTGTGCAAAAAGAAAAGGACCTTTGAAGGCTGCCTTCGGCAGGTGAGGTTACTAATCATTGCCTGGTCTTGCGGTGTGCTGATTGGAACTGGAGGAAATGATCCCTCTTTAATTAGTAGCTCTTACAAAATCCTCAATCTGGTAGTTCCGTTTTCTTCTAGATTCCTTCTTTCCCTGCTAGCAACTCGTGGTGTGCAGTTTCTATCCTGCCTCGAAGACTTCATTTCCCAGCATCGCTTGTTTTTGACGAAGTTCTACGCCAACCTTCGCGGAGCAAGTGTGCAGCATAGCCCTCAATACCGGTGTCTAAACCTCTATGCAGTAAAGATCATTAACGAGTAGATTCCTTCTGACAGGGAGAGTCGAGTCATCAGCTTCCTTCAGTCTCTCTTCAGCTCAGATGCATTCATGTCGGATTGTTGCTGAATGAGCGACCCTCAGTAGAGTCGACGTTTCCACTTCCTACTTGTTACTGGTTTCTTAGTAGGCAAAAAGAGAATAGGTCATATAGAGATTATGTCGTCCCTTTCCCTCAGAACCAGTAAGACTTGGCTTATGAAGAACCACCGGGCTAGGTTTTTGGCTAAGCTGGAACTTGTTTTGTCAAAGCGGCTGGGAAGGGGTCAGGGATCAGGGTTTTAATCCTTAATGGCACCCAAACTGGCGGATAGTACGGAGTCAAGGAATATATGATCCCTATAATATATTCCCATAATCCTCACTAACCCTAAACCGTAGACCTTAAACCCTGCATCATGCGTATTCCCTACTACCCGTAACCCTAAACCCTACACCCTAAACCCTACACCTTAAACCCCAAACCCCATCAATAAACAAACAACGGGTTGCCCAGGGCCCAGGGCTGGGGAATGTGCGGGTGGGTTTTGATTCAGCTGCGCAGGTGTGGAATTCCAGCTTGCAACCAAGTGCCGTGGGCAGTGTTGAGTTCCCAGTGAGCTATGTTCTGAACTCCTTAAAGGGGGTTATATAGGGTAGTATATAGCAGAATATTTTGGAGTTGTTAAGGGGCTAACCAGGGGGTACCAGGAGCTTCGACTACAGCTCAGCGTTTTGCCCTGCAAGGAATATCAGCGGAGAAAATACACTTGCTGCTGCTTCGCAAATTGCGCGAAAATTTGCATCCAACTCCGTAATATGATGATTCGATCACTATCCTTGTACAGCCTGCAACATCTTGCTGCAATGTACAGAAGCACAGCTCGTTGCACACGTTTAGTCTTTTCGTTGTGGAGTTGCCAGTATATATGGAAATTCTGAGAAACGAGGCTCCTGCTTTCCCTCTAAATTTCCTGGGTTTAGGTTTCCGGCCTTTATGACAATACTCCTCCAGGAAATAGGATTAAATAGGAGCCCGCTGAAGATGATCAGCTGTATTCTTGTGTACTTGTTGCTGTAGACCCCTGCATGCGCCTTGAATTTGTTCTGGTGATCCAGTAGTGGCGGGACAGAAGGATACACTCCCCCAAACTAACATGGAAACCCATATGGCCCCTTGTTAAAGGGACTGAAGTCTTGATAGGGCCCTTTTTGGGTTTCCATGTTAGTTTCCGGGAGGGTAAATGGGGCTGAGGTATACTTCCTTCATTGCTGTGAGCTCCTCTGAGGTCCCTCGCCTGCTAAGATCGTTTCGAGTTGTGTGTAGAGTCCCCCTTAAGTAGATAGAATATGGGGTAATATAGGGTAATATAGGGTCATATTATAGGGATAATGGAAAAGAAAATGGAAACTACTATTTAGGGTTTACCTTAAGTAGATAGAATATGGGATATATGGGGATCTTATTATAATATACCCAAAGCCATATTCTATCTACTTGAGGGGGACTATATGCCTGTGTGTCTTTTTGGGGTGTGGTTTTCATTATGGGCCAAGTTATCGTGCATGGGTTCTATATGAAGCTCATGAGGATGCGGGCGTTTCCCCATACATACAATCCCTAGTCAGGACAGAACGCCCCCAATACTGTTGATACTATAAATCCTGCATGATCTTTGTATACTACAGTACCATTATTTTCAAGGTTTAGGGTATTTAGTGTCATGCAGGATTTTTAGTATCCACCGTACTTCCCATAATCCATGTACACCCCTACTTCGAGCAGCAGGATGGGGGTAACAAGATCTTGCCTGAACAAACTCCTCCAAGGGTAGTTTGTTAGTTTTCTTCTCGGAGCTTGGGGGTTTGGGATGGAAAGGGTAGTTAAGCATGCAAGGGTCGGGTATCAAGCCCTGAACGAGGGAAGAAGGCAATATATTACATAGGGACTACATGTCCTTATTCCCTCCTAGCCAGCCGTAAGTAGACCCTAAAATACAACGGATTGGTTCTACAAGATTGGGCTTCCAAATCATGTGTTGTGCGGTTCAACAGTATCACTCGCGCTTTTAACCTGCAGGTCCGCCTTTAGTATTTCAGGGTTCCCATCGTATAGTGTCCCCATACAGATCCTCCGCAGTGGATGTGCTTGCAAGGAGTCTCCTCAAAGGGCACCTTGATGATGAGCAGCTCTACATAATGCGCTGCCAGCCCAACCTTACATACAAGAATTAGCAATAAACCTAAACAACTCGGACTAGCCTACGAGGATGCAGTTGAGCCGGCACTGAAACCTGACCTGCCCTAACCTAGCCAAAGCTAAGAACGCTACCTCTCGCCGGGGAACCTGAACCATGAATCCCTCAGCTACAGGGCCTGCTTCTGGAAGTTCTCCGACGATTTTTTGTTGGGCCTCTGTTATCCATGTTGCTGCTTCTACCAGGGTTCCAGGGAACTTAGAGTTTCTCTGTCCTTTTTAAGGGTGTCTAGGGTTGGGGTTTAGGGAAACCTCAATGCCTAGACCTTCAAACCTCAGGGGCCACTCGTTGCCAGCAGCCGACACGTCTCCGCGAACCGCGCGTTGCCTCCACGTCCGAGCCTCCCACAGGACATGACAGGCAAGGGGGTAGTTTCCGTACATAGGGAGGCTCCAATATAGACCCCAAATGACCCCACAGGACATGACAGGCAAGGGGGTAGTTTCCGTACATAGGGAGGCTCCAATATAGACCCCAAATGACCCCAATCTAGGATGATCCTGATTATGTGGACCCCCAAAAACGGACCCTAAGCTTCGGAAACTCGCATAAAGAAGACATAAGAGTATCGAGTGTCGGCGTCAAGCTCACCAGTCCTTTTTGGTTAGGAAGAATGAATTTTAGGTTTAGGTTTTTGTTACGCGGATTGAAACAGGAGCCCGGAAGTGTACGAGAGCAGGGATGTCATGTCGGCTTACCGGTTTAGGTTTGGTTTTCTGTACTTACATCTAAACTTCAAGCTCCACAACCCTGAAACCCTGATATTTTGACCCTCCCTGTCCTTGTTTGGACGTCTTGCTTTGTGCTGCAATAAGCAGGCCACATGGCAGAAGATTGTGAAGAAGCTCAAACGTAATGACGGAGGAGAGGTAGAAAACCAACTTCAATAAACAGAAACTTCCAAAAAGGGTCTCCGTGTATCTATATCCCAAAACTCTGTACCCTCAAAATGCGGCCGAAAAAGGGTGATGGAGTGTCCCATAAGCTCCAGACACTGAACCTCATACCGTTATTCCTTGGCAATGCGCGCTAAATTAAGTTTTTCATTAGGTATCAATGGGCTACTGTAGGGTGGGCCGGGGATTCCTCATGCTAAAAAAATGAGTGCTTCCCAATCTTGGGGTCCGTTCCCATCTCGAAAACTCGCCCGTGCTTGACCCTCAATCAAAATTGCGACGCTTTGGGGTTCAGGGTTAAGGGTTTAGGGTTACTCTTGAACAACTCCCTCACTTTCTTGAAGCTACCCACCCCCTGGACTCCAAGTCCTCTGAGCCAAGCATGATCTAACTTTGGATGCTGCTTCAGTCTGCAGGCACAATCTCCACACAACAGCTTCAGAACGTGTTGCGTAGTTTCCTGGCCGGATGGTTCAGGGTTCGGGGACTGGGGCCTAGGCTACCGTTTTGCGGGTGTGGACCTATAAGGTGTCGGAAACAAGTCGTGAGCTTCCGAGCATATAGTCCCCGTTAAGTAGATAGAATATGGGATATATGGGGATCTTACTACCATATACTCAAAGCCATATTCTATCGCCCAGTTTTGCGCTATCAAGAAATCATATCTACTCAAGGGGGGACTATAAACCCTAAACCCTAAACCCTATATAGTCCTTGTTTGCACCTCCAGGGTTAAAGGGAAAGGTTAGGATGATCAAGCCCAAGGTACTGCTGTTTATACGGGCAGTCCCCATTTGAGCTAGTGTCTCTAAACTCCTTAAGGGGGGGGTTATGTAGGGGATTATACAGGGGAGATTTTTTTGTGGTTATTAAAGGGGATACTAGGAGTTTAGACCCTAAACCCTAGACCTTGAACCCTGTATTATAAGGGTTATTAAGAGCGATACTAGGAGTTTAGACACTGGCTCATTTAGCGGTTTCAGCTGTGCACTTTCAGCAGACGAAAGAGGACAGGGGTTGGTGTCTCCGACTTCTGCATAGCTTTCAGGGGCTCTAGGGTGTGGGATACAGGGTTTTAGGCTTGGCTAGGCGCCTTCCTTGTTTGGTACTATGTGAAGCTCGTTTTGAGGAACGGTGATGTTATTGCTCCCTGAAACGAAGGCCGTCGTTCTAGCCGACACCCCAAGAAGGGAGTGTTCGAAGCTACCTAAACCCCAAAAGTAGGTAAAATGATAGCCCTAAACCCATAATGATGGCCATAAGGGCTGGTATTTTACATACTTTGAGTTTTCAAAGCTAGAGCTTCAGCTCCGCAAAAGCACCTGAGCCGTAAAACCTAAGCCCGAAAACTGCAATCCTATGAGCCCTAAGCCCAATATACTATAGTAGTTTCCCTTTGCTTTTCCATTATCCCTATATAACCCCAATATACTATAGTAGTTTCCATTTTCTTTTCCATTATCCCAATATAATCCCTCCTAAACCCTAAACCCTAAACCCTAAACCCTATAGCAGTTTCCATTTTCTTTTCCATTATTCCTATGTCTATTGCGAATCCCAGGTTTGGGCCAGAACCCCACACAGGATGAGTTGCAGGATCACTGGGGGACTCGTTGCGTGGCTACAGGATTTGGAGGTTTGATGGAACTTAGGTGTAGAGTGTATAGAGTCTACGGTCTTGAGGGTTTGGGTGCACTCGGGTGTTTGCCGTCTCCCCTTGAAGGTTTGCATCCCAAGATCAGAGGGTCCAAGTACCCAAAGTATGGGGTTTTAGGTCCCAAATACTGTAATCTGAGTGGTTTTTGGTGCCTTGAACCCTTGGACCCAAAGTATGGGGTTTAAGGTCCCAAATACTGTAATCTGAATATTGTTTGGTACCTTGAATCCTTGGGTCAGGCCACGAACGCCCCAGACATAGAGCAGCCCTGATCTGAGCTCGACATTCAAGTGTGCTGGGCCTCCATGCACAAGCCCACTATGATACTGTAGTAGTTTCCATTTTTTTCGTTATCCCTATTTAATCCCTATGATGAAATAGTAGTAAAAATAGTAATTGTAGTAATAATATCAACTCGGAGACCAGGCCTGACGCTTGCGATTTTTTTGCAAAAGCTCTTTACGCTCCTCGGGATGTTGCGAGTTTCTCAATTAAGGGGGAAGCTACTGGGGGCGCTTTGGACTCCAACGAAGAACAGGGATTATGAGGAGATTTTGGGGCCCTGGGTCCTTCTTGAGGCTATATCAGGACGAATCTGCGACATGCCCATTTAGACGGCTCTCTAATAACCTAACCCAAACTCCGCTCCCAAAAAACCCTAAACCCTAAACCCTAAACCCTAGCATCGACTCAAGTTGCCGCAGAGACGGATGCATGGGCTACCCTCCACCAAAGATGTGCATAAATCTTAAACCATGTCGTTACCGAGAGTAAGCAATGTACCAAGAAAAAATGGACGTGTACCTAATATTGTGGTATCTTTGCCTTTTAAAGGGTCTAGGTTCGTTAGTCTAGGTAATTACACCCAAAGAGATATGGAAAATCGACGCCCGCCATGCAGATCGACAGACTGCAAATTCTGGAACCGAAACTTCTTTCCCCGCGCCCAGAACCCTAAATCCAAAGCCTGCACCTCCACCCCGGGCAGTGAGTTTCATCTAGTTTCGGTTGCTGCTTGAAGGGTCAGAGGACCTAAACGGTAGGTTAACAATGGACAACTTGGTGTATGAGGTCCTGCTTTGTAAGCGTACTTGTGAAGTGCTCGTCACTCTCACAGTAGGGGTTTGGATAACGATGCGCCAGGACATGATCAATGAAGTTGATTGCGACGGCAACGGCACCATCGACTTCCCTGATTTTCTGACAATGCCACACGAAAGCAAAGGACCCTAACCCCCAACCCCATCTAAATTCGCATCCAAGGCATAA
This sequence comes from Symbiodinium pilosum, assembly GCA_905231905.1. NCBI lineage: Eukaryota > Dinophyceae > Suessiales > Symbiodiniaceae > Symbiodinium > Symbiodinium pilosum. Next base: position 50,497 of record CAJNIZ010037668.1, read on the forward strand.
GGTGGGTTCAACAGAATCCAAACACCAAGCCCTAAACCAAAAGGCACCAAAGCCATCGTCCTCTGGGAGTCCTTATGATGCAGACCCAAGGGGGAAGTAAGGGAGATTCTCGAAGATCAGGAGGATAATTCTCTCAGAGTTCCTCTATGAAATCAGCTTGCTTTTCCCTAGTTAAAACCTCTGTCGTCATATAGGCCCCTACATTTAACAGGAGGGGCTGGGTGCTCAGCCTGTGAGGTGTTCTGCCTGGGGGGAAAGAGTGTACGGTTTCGACATAGGCAATTAGGGCCTCAGGAATACAGACATGGAGGCTCATGTAACCAAACCCGAATCCAGGGTCAGGGTTTCAAATTGTGTTGGGCTTCAACTGGCACATTGTGTATAATAACATGGAAGGTGCGCTTTATCATGCTCTGAAAAATCATGCGTGGTTTGGCACCCCTAAACCGAGCGAACGGTAAAGAGCGGCAGCACTTCGGTCCTTCCTGTAACCCCAGAATCCCCTTTAAGGTACCCCTAGTTTTGAAAAAAAACTCAACCCTAAATACCCTTATATAAGCCCTAAAATCCTTTAAAGGTACTCCCACTTTTGGGAGGCCTTAAGCCCTAAACCCCAATATCCCTATACAAGGCTTATAATCCCTTTTAAAGGTACCCCCGACTTTTGGGAAACCTTCAAAAAAAAATACATTGGGAAAACCCAAAATCTAGCAGCCAAGGCAAGCAAGGATGATGAGAGACACAGACACCGAGGCTGCGATCTGAGATTTCCTTTAGCTACCAGGGTTTGGGGCTTAGGGTTTGGGGCTCAGATCTTGGGGGGTAGTTTTTCAGTGCAGGGGTTTTCAACTGAAGGTGCTGGGTTCAATGCCCAGGCTGTATACAGCTGGCCCCGAAAAGTTGTCTCCTCTACTTTCTGGGAAGTAGGTGGGACCAAATGAAAGTTTTCCAAAATTAGGGGTACTCATGGGACCAGAACTCCCGAGGAATTGCAGGTACCAAGGGCCGTGCATGAGTTTCAGTAACAACCAGTAGGATTGGTAATTGGAATGGAAGAAGCGGATTCCAATAGGATTCCCCATATAGCTCCCAACAAGCATCCCGGTAATCCATTGCTTCATCCCGCCATTCACCATTATTAAGTTAGCAATTCTAGCCTAAACCACCTACACCGTGAACCGTAAGTGGCCAGACTAGTTTCCGTTTTCATCTCCATTCCGTACTAGCCACCGGGTAAGTAAACCCCTAAAACCTAAACCTTAAACCCTTCACCCCGAAGGAGGACATTCTTGAAGCATTCCGCGTCTTCGACTCCACGGGCAAGGGCTACATCTCTGCAGCAGAGTTGCGCCATGTGATGACGAACTTAGGCTGGGTGCTTGTGGGGTCTGAGTTTTAGTGCTGCTCAAACTCATTGGACCCTTGTCTGGAGCCCATGGAATCAAAGTTACATACGTTATGGAGTTTTGTAAGAGCCCCGTTGTTCGTGAACCACCCATTCCAGGATTTGATGTTGAGATTTCCAGTTGATGGAACTGGCTCAACACATGTCGGAAACCCCTGAATAGGGAACTCCAGAGAGTCTCTGGAATCCCAAAATCCTCAGACGTGCCTAGGTGGTAGTTTCTTCTCAGAGCTACCCCGTCATGATCCCTATAGTGGACTCTTATAATTTCCTGGAATCCTTGTATAAAATCAGGGGCCCCCTAAAGCAGACCCTGTCGAGAAACTCCTACATTGGAACTTCCAGGGGAAAAGCTGGATGATGATGAGATCGACGAGATGATACGAGAGGCTGACATGGATGGCGAGCTCGAGGACGAAGAGGACAAGGTATGAAGTTTTTGAGTTTTAGGGTTTGATGCTTGGTTCGAGGCTTAGGCTTCCAACGTTTGAGGGTTTGAGTCTGTCACCTTCACAAGCAGGATCTCCAATCTGTTCGTAAACAGAAAAGACACGAGGAGCTAGGTAGAGGATTTGTACATGACGCGAAGAAAGGTCCAAATACACCACTCTGCACAACAAAGGAAAGGACTTACCATTTAGAGGTTTCTCAAAAAGGGGCCTTAAGGACCCTGGGAAATATGGTATGGTGATTATTCTAAGGCTCTCCCATTCAAAAGGTGCCGTTGAGAGAGCTGAAGTGGTAACCCCCTAGAAGGGCTAGCTTTCCCTAAGGGTCCAAGTACCTAATAATCATATACTTACCCAAACCCAATACTATAATTACTATTACCCAAATCCCAAGTACCTAATAATTGGGTACATGGACCCTCTGGGTTTTGAACACCAAAGCAAAGGCTTCACAGCCACGAAAGCGCACAGTACACAACCACACCCCTAGGCCTGCCATAAACTCCCAACCACGTCCAGGGTTTAGGGTTTAGGGCTTAGGGCTTTACATTGTGAAGCCTCCAAAGCCTATTCTCTCAGACTAACCTCGACGATCCCTGATTCTGAAAGTTCAAACCCTCTAAACCCTAAAGCCCAAGGCCAAGGCTTCAAACCTCAGCCGGAGCTTTCAAAAAACAGGGTCCACCTGCTAATAGAAATTACCTGGACCCTAAAAGTATGTAAAATAATGGCCTTTATGGATGTTTTTGGTGGTTTAGGGCCATTATTTTACATACTTTTGGGGCTTAGGTAGCAACTGGAGGAGGATGACCTGGATGCAGAGACTGTGCAGGAGGCAAGTCCGGAGGCCTTTGGCCTCAACAACACAGTTAAGGGTTCAGGGCTTGGGCTTAGGGTTCTACACCCTTCTTGGAGGCCCATGGGACTTAGTAACTAGTTATAACTGGGCTTATAACCCCACTTATAATTCTTGTGAATGGGCTTATAGGGTCTACCCCAATCATAAGTAGGGCTATTAGCCCAGGTATAAGTAGTTACTAAATCCCATGGGCCCCTTTTGCTTTGATACGTCTCTTGCGGCCCTCCAAGAACCAGTGCAGCCTCAAACTCTCAAGGAAAAACTGCCTCAACAAAACACCTGACTGCGTTGAGCCTCTTACTGGGGGTTAGCAGGGAATATATGGAATATGTTATATATGGGTTGATATTATAGGGATTATACTCCCGTATGCCTTACTAAGAATCAGTAAGGCCTGAGTATTCTGGTCATGAGTCATCTCTAGTTTGCTCAGGATCCTTTCTGGGAGCTTTGTTGTGGAGCTTGTGCCCTCTTGGGTATAGATGCGGCTTGGGTCTAGGAGGTGAGTGTTATACGGTTGGGGTTCCAAAGGTTTGGTTTCGAGTATGTGCTGTGTGTGTCAGATCGAGTGAGGTTGGGTTTGGCATTGAGATTCAGAAATAAATTTGGGAGCATCTGAAATTTCTGGCGCGTAGCCGTGGAATCTTCTCCCATGGCTCCAACTAGAAGCCTAAACTTTAAACCTTAAGCCCAAACCCTAAGCCCTAAACCCTAAATCCTAAACCCTAAGCCCTAAACCCTAAATCCTAGACCGAAAAGCCCTAAACCCTAAGCCTTGAACCCTGATTCCTAAACCCTAAGCCCTAAACCCTGGGTAGTGAGATCTTCAACCCCAGGCTTCGCAACTGAGTAAGCCGTTTCATGCACACAAGTCCTCCTTAAGTAGATAGAATATGGGATATATGGGATCTGAATATGGATTTCGGGTTTAGGGTCTAGAGTTTAGGGATTTATGGGGATCTTACTATGATATACCCAAAGCCATATTCTATCTACTTAAGGGGAAATATACATGGCGGAAGCCTGAATGATATTGTTGAGTCCATGTATAACTAGATAGTATAACATATTCGATGGCGTTATTCTATATATTTAGACATGCACATTACGATTCCTACATCACCAGCATACAAGCCGAGCTGCCACTAAGTTTCCCATGTTCTTTTCCTTCTCCTTTTTTCACTATTCGAATTGTGTATGAAAAAAACAAAGCCCCTTACCCCAAAGCGCTACATGAAACATTTGCAAGCAAAGGGAGTCTGAAATTGCTGAGCCCAAATAAGATGCCTCTAAGGACTTCCCGCCCCAGTTCTCTTGTATATCTATGTCTTGTGGTCTGTCTTCACTACCTACTCAGCTTTCCTATAAGTCCCGTATGCTTTTAGCTTGCGGACGGCTGCTCCCAGAATCTGCACCCCCTTGAATCTTCCCCTAAACTTTAGAGCTGAAACTCTAAACCCATTTTCTAGGATTTCAGCACCTGGCCCAACAAAATTGCACACCAAAATATATATATATATACATGTATATATATATATCTATGTATACACTTTCCAATACTTCAATTGAACTCTATATACACTCATCAACAACCATCAGTCCTTCCCTACTGCATATATCCTTCTGCCCTGTAAAGCACCATGCAACCCCAGTTTCAATTTCATTGTACATTTCATATTCAACTGTTTCTTTTCCACGTGATGCTCTGTTCTCGGGGTATTATTATAAACGCTAGGCCTTAAAATCTAAATCCCAACACACATCGAGGTCCCCAAAGAGTTCCTGCTGTCCTTGGTTCGGTTGCAGGCGTGGAAAGAATCAGGGTTTTCAGTTTCAGAGGATAAGGGTTTAGGTAAGGCTATACGGGAGCCCCATGACTGTTCAAAAATTCTGCAGCACCCTAAAAATCCTCCTAAGTACTCTAAACTTTGGGATTTATGGTATTGTCTTAGACTAAGGTCCTGCAGTATCAACTGTAGCGGAACTTTGGTGCCCTCAAAAAAGATGGCATCATACCACATGATACGGCGTTCTTACCAATTAAGTTGTGGGTGGTTGTCGTGTAGGAAGCGCAGAGTAGTCCAAAAAGAAGTAATACCCTAAACCCTAAACCCTAACAAGTAGTTCGAAATTGGGTGCTTGGAACTCTCAGGACTCAGGCCAGAATTCGGGCTAGGAGTCTCTGAAGGTTTGGGTCTCACGATGGTACCCCTGCGGTTGTTCCTATGGGTCCAGCCCGGGAGCACGTGGAGGTCGCAACAGTTGCACTGCAAAAGGAAGGCGAAGGTCTTTCTCTGGCACAATCAGTTGACCCCTGATTCATACAGGGGTTATATTGGGGTTATATAGGGATAATGGAAAAGAAAATGGTAACTACTATTTAGGGTTTAGGGTTTGGGGTTTAGTGATAGAAGGCTGCTTGAATTTGGGTGTTGGCCGTGCTTATCAAGAAGCGCTTCTCGCACGACCACTTGCAGAGTAGTCAGGGCGTGTACGTATCCTTATGCCAACTTTGACAAGTTGACCGTGAACCAAAAGCCATACGCGCTAAATCTTAAGCATCAGTAAGCTGTAAACCTGAGACCCTAAAACCCAGAAGCTTTAAACAGTAGACCCTGAGCCCTATACCCTTGACCCTAGACCTTCCAGTAAGGGCCTCCAGGCCCTTGTCGTAGACCAGGGGGGTTGGGATGAGACCGTGATTGGCGTTACTGCATACAAGGTTGGAGCTTCAGGGGTTTAGGGGAGAAGTTCTGGGTTTGGGGGATTGTGATCCGTTTAAGTGTTGCATCAAACGTCCTTACGGGCAGTTGTTGCACCATGTTTTTTGCACAACGTGTGCATCCAAGATCCCTGAACAATACCTGGTAGTCTGGAAGTCTCATTCGTACAGGCTCCCCAGCACAGTAAACTTCTTCAACACTAATTACTCAGTACCCCATATTCGTTTTAGGATGCAAGAAAGTAAACTTTTCTGCCCGTAGAATCTGAGACCCGAAGCCCTTCCCACCCATTGCGTGGCTGCTTTTGATCCAGGTTGCCTAAAATTAGATTCACGGCGCGCCCGGCTCTGAAATCCCCAGCCCTCAGTCCCCACAAGTCTTGAACCCCAAGACCAAGACTTCTAAGGCCCCTATCAAGACTATAGTGGGCTTTCTACAGAGAGGCTTCCGTGTTCATTGCGGGAGACTAAATGACCAAATTCTGCCTGAGGGAATTGAGCACGAGTCGGCAGAACAGAGCCCAATAGAGAGCGAAGTTGTTTGCCTGCCATGCTGAGCTATCCCATGGGAGTTTCCCTAAACGCTAAACCCTTAATTCCAAAACCCTCAAACCTTAAATCTCACAAAGAAAAACAGTCGCAACCTGATCTAGCAGCTTGAGTACATGCTCATAGCATTCCCTGATGTTACTGGTAGTCTCGTGGAAGCTTATATAGTTCTGTCCTTAGGATGTAGGCCCTTCATGTGAGGTTCTTGCGTCGGGGGCGCTTTTTTACACCTAACAGTTTCTAGTCCTTAGGATAATACGTTACTCCCAAAACGTATCCCTTAATCTCAAACCCTGTAAACACTGGCTCTCTGAAACCCCCTAAAAGCCTTTATAACCCCCAAATCATCTAAATCCGACATGGGAGGCAGTTACCAGGAGCACGCAACTACCCCTGAAAAGGGTCCATGTAGGGCGTATGTGTGGGGGATTGAGGGGTCCCTACACCCTAGACCCACGCTTTTGGGCTTAGGGTTCAAAATCTGTAGGGTTTAGGGTCTATTGGATTTTAGGCCATCAACCCAAAACCAGGACTTTGATGGATCCTTTGACCTCACGCCAGCCTTGGCGGCCTTGTTCAACGTAGAGCTCAGCGGCCTGCGGGCTCCGGAAGGCTGGCTCACAAGCTTGTCTTACTGGTGCGTAGTAGGGAACCGGGGAACATGAACCCCAAGTAATCCCTATATGCTATATTCCTTTCTTCCCGTCTACTAGGCCCCCCCAGTAAGCTGAAGGTTTAGGAGTTTATGGGGGTTTGGGAGGGTTTCCCTGGGCCTCACAGGTTGCTCGTCCAATCTCAGAAACAATTTCGAGGTTTAGGATTCAGGGGTTTAGGGGTGAGGGTGCGGGAAATTCTTAATCCGCAAATCCGGATTCTGATTCGAAGGGTAGGAGAGGGCCGCATGCTTAGGGATGAGCATGCCAGTAGTATGTTTCAAGGGGTTCTACCTTGGACC
>CAJNIZ010037668.1:67111-79597 GCA_905231905.1 Symbiodinium pilosum
GGTCGATTCCGGCGCGTGCCACTAGAGTCATTAGGGTGTACATAGCCATGGGGCGCCCGAGAAGTGGCCTTACCCCAAAGCCCCCCTCTCTGACCCCACATGAGACCTCTGCTTGGACCTGTCATGACTGCTGTGCTGCTGCAATGTCTTCAACTGCCAGCATGATAGCCGTGGCTGGTTTGCTGATCGTTTTATCTTGCGGTTGTGGCTGCTTGCGTTGTTGTTTCCCGTGCTTGACAGTTTGACGTGCATACATAACTCCAGATGGTTGCTTCTCCACGTGAACATCCCACGTTCTGCTTTCAAAGTTTGAGCCAAAGCATTGAGAGAACCCAATACGTCTCCTTTCTGAGAGGCACGCCTGTTTCAGCAAAGTATCATGGATCGCTAACTGTGCGCTGGTCTAGACTTTGGCTTCTGGAGGCCAATTCGGACGATAAATGCCCAGGACAGCCGGAGTCATACTCGCCTCGTCATCATGAACAGATGCAGGCAAGCAACAAACTGGGTTGCCGTTACGGAACTAAAATTGAAGAACTATGATAGAGAAACCCCACTATTTACTACATACCCACAAAAGGTAACTTGAACTAAGTTCATTAGCAGCAATGCAGAAAAGTAGCTGCACTAGGGTTTAGGGCGTAGGGTCAGTATTTGTATAGAGACCCAGCAGATGATGAAAGGTCCCATAGGGTTGACCTTGGATCTAAAGCGTTGAGCTGTCAAAGCTCTATTCTAATAATGAGCCCTGGTTCGGGAACAAGAGTTACAGGTAGGCTTCACTCTGGCGATTGAGCAGGGGTTTTGAATACCTTTCCCAGCTCAACGGTTCCTCAAAGTACGCCAAAACCTTTTCATGTCGTACGAGAATGATATCCTTATGAAACCGCCGCAAAGCTTGGATTGTCATTTGACATTTGCCTAGGTAGTAGTTCCTACGGATATTCATCCCACGAGCGCCTGATTTCACGTTTGCAAATTATTCCAGTCTGGCCAGCTGTTTATCCAGGGACAGACGTGCTGATGAGTCAAAAACCGGATGTGTCGCGCGTGAGCCTGAGTCACCTCCCCATCATAATATAAACCCCACTCTGCAGCAATAAAGATTCTCCCTAGCAGACCCTAACATACTTGTACGCATACAGAATATCAATGATGAACATGGAAACTATTACAATGGGCTTATATAGGGATAATGGAAATGGAAACTACTACATTATCATTGGGTTATGTATATCACGAATATTCATTGTCGGTCTGAGATGATGAGCCACAAGCTATTGAGGAAGCGGATACCCCGGGGTTGTATAGGGATAATGGAAAATAAATTGGAAACTACTATTTAGGGCTATATAGGGTTATATCGGCTTATGGGTTGCTATAAAGTTTTCTTCAACCATCCTCAGCATCCTCCCATGACCTTTCTCACACATGTATGTGCAAAAACTAGCGAAAATTGCCCTAAACCCTCAACCCTAAACGATAATATAGAAGGAGAGAAATTTGCAGCACCTCAAGTCGCTAAGACTTTCCACGGATAGTGTAAGTTCCTCCATCAACAGAGAAATGTCCGCACAGCCCCGTAAGAAAACACATGTTCCCCTCTTATATATACACATATAATACACATTGAAATGTTTATTGGAGGGGAGCGGGAAAGCGGTCATCATTTGCATTGAAACCTTACACCTAAATTTGTAGTAGTCTGTTTTGCTCCTAATATCAATATTACTATTCCTATTAATTCTTTGACAACAGTTCAGAAAAGGCACGGGGTAGAGTGCAGGTAGAGGTCCACAAGGCAGGGTTTACAGCACTTCGGAATTACGGCAGCAGCCATAGAAAACTCAACATAAAGGTTCAAGGTTCCAGCATGGTCCAAGGTTTAGGGGGATTTGGGTTGGGGATCAGATCCGCCCCAGCCATGCAAGACAATGCCTCCCTGAACCTTGGCAAGCTTCAAAAACAGAATTTGGTGTTTAGAGCTTTGGGTTTAGGGTTTACGGCTTAGGTTTAGGGCTAAGATTTGGGACTTAGGTTCAGGCCTCAGGGCTTGGGATTTCGGGCTTAGGAAAGCATCTCGGCGCAATCCTTGAGACCTCTCGCCCACAGAAGCCTTAAACCTTAAACTTCAAGCCGAATGAAAAACCCTACACACTGAATCCTAAATCCTAAGCCCAAACCCTACACACGGAGGTTGACGGAGGCACCGTTTGAGATACCTACACTACTGTCACTTCTGCTTTTTGGGATGTAAGATTTGCTCCACCAACCCTATCTCTAAAAGAGGACCCTAGGGTCTAGGGTTAACCCTAAACCCTAAACCGCATTCACTGTTTGAATGTTTTCGGCTCAGGGTTCAAACCAATTCAGCGACAAGTGCTGCCTCTCGGCCCTTGGCAGCCTCTGCGCCATGCAGATCTTCGACACCTGGCTAGTTTAGGGTTTTGGGATAAAGTCTTCCTCAAGTAGATAGACTATGGAATTGCATATACCCCATAGTCTATCTACTTAAGGGTGACTATAGGGTTTAGTGCCCTGAGTTTGGGGCACCCAAGGTTTGTGTTCAGGGCTTAAGAATTTGAAAGTCGGGTGGGGGGGGCTGAGGGGTGCAAAGTTTGGGGTTTTGGTGCTAAGGCCGAGGTCTCTGGATTTCGAGTTGGGAGGGGGGGTTATATTGGGGTTATATGGGGATACTGGAAAAGAAAATGGAAACCCTAGGTCCCTTTAAAGGGATATATTAGGGTTATATTGGGGTTATAGGGGTGTCCGTGATTAGCGTTTGGCATTGAGGTTTTCGTTCAAGCTTACAGGCCTCCTTTGTTTCTCTAGAATAGTCAAAAGTGCCACTGTTGATGGCAGTAAGCAATACAGTACTTGAAGGCGGGAAACTTGGGACATGAAAATAGGATGTTTCATGCTACGTTTTCCTTTTCCTAGGTCGCTGGGTAGAGGGGTACGTACTAACCATGTGCATCTAGAACTGTTCAGTAGTCGCAGTAGTCAGTAGTAGTACATGGGCTCCAGAGGCTACAAGGATAATGTAGTAGAAAGGGTCCCGTAGCAAGCAGGGACATAGCGCGGTTAAGCAGGGACAGGAGGGCATAGCAGTGTCGCCGAGGTTGTATACTCTGGTGTCTCTAGCAGGGATCCTGTATTGGGTGGGGACTACCTGGTTGAGGATTATGTAAAAGTTCTAAAGGGTACTGGGATTTCGGGGCCCCTTCTAGGGTCATACGAAAGTATCAGGAATTGTTGTCGCCGGGCCAGACAAGTCTCTGTTACTAATGTGACCCTAAACCCTAAACCCTGAACCCCAGACTACTACAGCCAGAGCCTCGAATTCTCATTTCTAAAACTTTTTAGCCGCTACACGGGTGCAAGACCCCAAAGACGTGGCTGCCCACTAGGCTCACGCTTCACCCCCGCTAGAACCACGACACTCTACGAGGGAAGCTTAGCAAATTGCTTCGCTTACACATTCACCAACCCTCTGTGCTGCCCGGTCTCACAACCTTGCACTCATTCTGGGATTCGTTCTTGTTGTGACATTTTGAAGTGCTTAGCAATAGCGCGGGTCTGGTTGGCCAGAGACAAAGGAGCCTGCCTCATTAGGACTCGAAGGCTCGCATCTTAAGTTCGTCTGGGTTACATGCATCGGGTTTATGGACCATACGGTCATGGGATTGGCAAGGACTACACGGGCCCTAAGCTAAGGGCTGGAGCTTCAGAGATGGGACCGAAAGTAGACTCAAACAAGGATTTCTTTAAGGCGACGTACATTAATTCCTATTTGCAACCGCAGCAGCTCTAGGGCAGCAGGCTTTTAATCACGTTAGGGCTTCGGGTTTAAGGGTTTAGGGTTTTGGGTTTGTACGAGTACCAGTAGCCTTCAGCTCCAGTAAGAGATTTCTGGATTCTTGTGCTGTTGGAGAGCCACAGGGCCCTTGCCACCGAAGGCCCCGGTGGATCCCGAAGTCTGAAGCAGCCCCGCATGCCCTAGACCGGGTTGCTTTTCATGAACACAATTCAAGTTACCATAATACTGATATATAGTAAGTAATAGGGTTTCCTTATTATAGCTATTTCATTTAAGTTCCTTAACAGCAACCCAGTGGAGTCCCTAGAAAAGTAAAGCTCTTTCTGGTCTTTGGCTCAATGGTTCAGGGTTTAGCTGCTTCTCAACTTTGGGGAAGCGAGAGTATGTGATAAAGGAGTAAGGCTTTCACAGGCAACTTGGGGTCCGAATGGTGGATTTAGCCTTCAGGGTTTAGGGATCAGGATTTGGGGTTTAGGGGTTGGGCTTGGGGTTCCATATATGTATATCTGTACTCCATATACCTCTATACATATACGTAGACATATGTATCCCACAGCCCTCCAACCTTAGATAGACCCTTCGGGCTCAGGTCAAGACCCTCACGGGCAAGACGATCACCTTGGATGTCGAGGCATCTGATACCATCGACAACGTCAAGGCCAAGGGGGCTCTTTGAATACTTGGTGCGGTCTCGAGAGTGGAACCCTAAATTGTTTCTCTGTACTGTAAATGTTTATTGCATTATCCACTACATGTTATACACTGCATATCTCATACTATCGCCCAAAATGGTGCCTATGTTACATCCTGCACTCCGCCTTTGGCACCAGGAAGGGTTGAGTGACTGGTAATTAGGGGTCCTGACTAGTGTAGGGCCCCTTTCCCCTCAACAAAGAAAGGTGTCGGGGGGGAGCTACCCCCCAACAAATCTGGATCCTAGCTTTCACTTAGAATCGATAGGAAGGATCGGGATCGCCTCAGGTAGAAGTTCAGAAGGGTTTCAGAAGACGTCTAAAAGGGCTTTTACTTTGTTATTTGCAGCTGTTTCTTTTGGCCGAGAAACCTCGCACAACTCAGGGCCCCAAACGGATCAAGGGGTGCTGAAGCAGCTTCCAAACAATCGCAGAATTAAGGCCCCCAACGCTAGTTGGGGTCCAACATTAGGGAAGGAGGGGACGGGCAGAATCCTTCACACACAGTGCGTATCAGTCATATCCCCAATTCCTCGCAGGCGACAGGGGGCGTAAGGGTTTACGGGGCATTTTGGGCGGTTGAAGATCTATAGTGTTTGGGATCTAGCACTTAGCGCTTGACGTTTCGGATGTCGAGTTTAGTTTTTTTTTGTTTAGCTTCCTCCCTAGTAAGCAAGAACGGGTCAAAAGATAAGGTACTTACAGAGTCAGTCAGCATGATCCCTCTTATGCTGGATAGCCGCTTGTTATGAGAAGAGTTGAGCCCCAAATCACAAGCCCTTATGCCTGAAAACTAAATCCCACGTCCCAACCCAACACTAAATCCCAAGTCCCAACCCAGCAATCCATGAAAGTCTCTGAAGCCTGACCGTTTGGCTACGGGTTTGCGCGTCGCAGGCCAAGATTCAGGACAAGGAGGCCAGGGGTATGAGTATCCTGTTTTCGTGGTCCCAATAGTGGAGAAGCAAATCGAGAAATGGAAATGAAATAGACACTGGGACTACATACAGAGTTGACACTAAGACCTGCCTGACCGTAAGTACCCTATAGATTGGGAAGCTTGGTGTTCTAGCATCATGCATAGCTTCACTATCGAACGTAGGGCTACCTTATAGGAAGGTATATAGGGATCGGGGAGATTCTCAAAACAACACCTATAATTAGGCCTAGGCACCCCGGAAGCATCCCTAGATATATGAGCGCCTACCAGATCAACAGCCTCAAGGCTTCAATGTTAAAGTCTAGGGCTTAGGGTTTAGGATGTGAGGCCTACAGTTTCAGGGTTGGGAGATGAGGCTGAAGGGTTAGGGTTTGGAGTTTAGGGCTTAGGGTTTAGGGCTTGTTGCACACTGCATGTCCCGCTCTTGGTGCTGTAGTCGCTACATAGGCCCAAGTGTGTGGCATTCCTTAAGTTAAGTGAACACGTCTCAGGGTCAAATCACAGGTGACTGCTTCTTGCCTATAGTGGTGGCAGCTTGCTACTATTTAGGCCTCAGCCCTAAACCTTAAACCCCAAGCCCAAAGTAATACCCTGACCGCCCCAACGTGAGATGCTCAGGGCTTAAAGACTTAGCCGTGCATGTTTTTCTTGAGGGTAGTGCTCAAAGTTTTGGAAGGGAGCTACTGTAGCTTCGGCTAGGAGGGTCCATAGATGGCAAGGTCAAGGTAGATGTGTCTTACAAACTTATCGTCTAAACAAGCAACTCTCTATCAGAGGCCCCTGTCAGATTCCATGGCTTTTGTTCGAGGAGTCTACTTGCTTTTACCGTTGGAACCTTGGCCCTGAAGTGGTGCTCAACTTAGGGCCCAAACACCTGCAACTTGGTTTCTTAGGGTGCAGGGTTTGGGGTTTAGGGGTTCAGGGGTCGGGCTTTATGTTGATACTGTAGGCGAACAAAAAGTTTGATGGAATAATGTTCCCATTTTGACCCTTTAGCTCTGGAGCAAAGAAACTTGATTGGCGCATGTGTCCTGAACCCTAGACCCTAAACCCTGTTACACTCCTTGGGTGTACTTGCGACACCTCAACTACTCCAAGTATTCTAGACTGAGGGCATTCGTTTTCTGTCGTGGAATGTCCTTCATCAAGAGTGCGACTGCCCATAACTCATTTGTTGGGAGGATTCCCCAACTCCCAAAACTATCATTTGTTCGGGTCACTATGAGAGTTTTGGGGGTTGTGTAAACGAAAAGAGCCCAAGATTTGATCCAACAATTCCTGAGGGTGGTTTAGGGTTTAGGGTTCAGGGTTCAGGGTTTAGGGTTTAGGGTGCTTAAGTGCGAAAACTGTGCCTGGCAAGCTGGCCCGAGAAGAAAATGGAAACTACGATTGTCTATTAGGTAGCCCAGTAGTGCCCTTTTGCCCTTTTTATTTTGGGGTCGGCTTATTAAAGCTGAACAGTAGGAAAATGGGTACCCTTATCATTAATGGGTTACTGGGGAACCTAGTCTATAGTACATTGGTGTTATGAAAGGGATAATGGAGAAGAAAATGGAGACTACTACGTTGGGTTATATAGTGGTTTTCTGAGCTATAGTCTAAACTCCTAGCATCTCCCCTAGTAACTTCTGTAATAGTTCCCTACATGATCCCCTATATAACCCCCTTTCAAGGGGTTTAGACTATGGCCCAAGTAAGTACCACTCTGATCAGCACACCCTGAAGCCCTGATCCTAACACCCAAATCTGGATCCCTAAGCTCTGAGCCCAACACCTTAAATCCAAGGCCATACTAATAGGGTTTAGGGTTTAGGGTTTAGGGCTTAGGGTTTAGGGTTTAGGGTTTAGGGTTCCTAAATATTCTAAGCCCAATACCCTAGATCCTGAATTTCCTGAACTGTAAATCCTACAACCTAAAAACCAGACCCTACATCCTAAACCCTGACCCCCAAAAGGATCGAAAAGTTAGATCCCCTAGAAGCATAGGGGAAATTATATAAGGATTATATATAGGGGGTTATAATGGGTCTATATAGGGGATCTAATTTTTAGATCCTCCCAGGGGTCTGGGTGGACCCCACATCCGCGAAGGGCATCCCTCCTGATCAACAGCGCCTGATTTTCGCGGGAAAGCAGTTGGTGACCCAGAGTAGCCTCAAACCGAGGGGCCCTTAAAGGGGTTCTAGGAACCCCTTAAGGGGTTCTGGACAGTTTGGGATTTGGGTTTTAGGGTCTAGCTCTGTTGGGGTTATATAAGGGCTTCGGGCTTCAGATTTGGGGGTGTTGGGGGTGTTGGGGGAGTGAGGCCCCTTTAAAGCGGGTCATATTTCAGGTATGGTGTTAGTATGGGGTTCTTGGTGAGTGTATAGGCTTGCATAGGAATACCGGTGAGTGCGTGTTTTGGTGTCCATCCTGCCATGTAGCTGTAGGGATATATGGCTATGTGATTACAAAATGGTATGTAGTGGGTTCAGGGTTCATGAGGGTTTCCTGGTCCATTTTTTTTGGGGGGGGTCCCCATTATACGAATAAGAAGATTTTAGAGCACCCCAACTTTTTTTTGGAAATGCCCACATGTTTGTGGTTTAGGGCCTTAGGACGTACTCTTTCGCGATCCTAGAAATGTTTAGAGCTGATCGCAGGGGCCAGGCTCAGGGATTTTGCCCCGCCATCAAACATGGAACCTCATGTAGCTGTAATAGTCTATGTTCCATGGTAGTTGTATTTGTGGAGGGTATGTGGGTTTCGTTTCGGGACTCCCGTCATCATAGGTTGCCTCTGATGCTGTTAAAATCAGTATTCAAGAGCAAAAAGCACAGCACACTTCAAGGTAAGAATGGTTTTCCACTGTTACGTGCGGCATGCCCTGCAGCTAATGTTGTGTAACCTCAGGGCCTGGGGTTTAGGAAGTAGGGGTTAGGGTTTGGGAGTTGCGCATTTCAGGATTTGGGGGCTCCAACGGTACAACGGGGATCCCGATAGGCAAAGGGCAATTCAAGAGGTCCCCTAAACTTCTAGATTAACCTCTGGTTTAGCAGGGAAGGTTGGGATGGAAAAGACAATGACACAATCATTGTACTACTAGGGATTATAGAGGGACAACCATAACGGTCCATTCCTTGCTAACCAATGATGAGAAAGGTACTGGGTCATTGGTGAATGCGTGCTTTATTTTTCTGTGCCAAAGCCACATAAGGAATGAAAGATACAGGTCTTAACCGTATCCCAAGAAGCAAAAATGGATAAGCTAAAAGCTTGGATACTAGAGCTTGCGTACCCAAAAGGACAATCAGAATATTGATAGTTCGCAGCAGGCATTCCGCCTGTCATTGCTATGGGGAGCCTAGGGGCAGATAGGCGTTACAAGCTGCAAGTTGGGATTTTCTTGGACACTTCCAAGTAACTACTATATTACAATTTACTTATAGGGGTTACATATGGGTTATTGAGGAATAATCGGAAAGAACATGGGAACTACAATAATGGGTAGGTAGTCACCGCAAACAAGGCTTGAGGATGGCCGTACCCTTTCTGACTACAACATTCAGAAGGCCTGGGAACATGCTGGGGGTTATATTGGGGTCATATTGGGGTTATATCATATATAGGGATAATGACACAGAAAATGGAAGCTATTTCTAAGACATGGTGTCCATGATTCGATGTTTGTGTGTCTTACTGGTGGCTAGCAGGGAATAGGGGAATATGATCCCAATACGATCCCTACATAATGTATTCCCTGATTTTCTGCTAACCCCCTAGTAAGATGGGACGAATGTTTTGGGGAGAAGTGTTGTGCTGTAGGATGCCCCGCATAAGAACGAAGGGATGGACTGCTCAGTCTGCTAGGCCAACCGGACAGTCCCAGGTAGGAAACTAAGACTCCTAAAGCTCCAGCGAAGCTTTGGCATAGTGTAAACCTGGCCAACGTAATTCAAGTTACTATAGTATCCCCCCTATAAAGGAAAATCAAATGGAAAAGAACATGGAACATGAAATGGAAAGTAAGGGGAATACGGGATTTGAGGAGTTGGCTCCTAAGCTCTGCAGCAAATGCGGATTTTTCTCAACATTAGGGTGTTCACGTTGCCCCCTAAGCATTGACAACTGAAAGGTAGCCTTCTTGACCAAGAGTTCTCAACGTCCCATGTCGCTTCTTTGAAATGAAGCGGTCCTCAACAGCTGTCCTCGCTACTATCTCTGAAGACATGAAGTTAGATTGGCTTTGGTTTTCAGGTTTTGGAGGATTGCTGGGCTTAGGCCTGCAGATAACCTACCAATGGATATCGAGGGCCGTCAAAGCAAATTCTAAGATCCTCAAACATCATAGTTATATAGCACCTCTACTACTCTAAGCCCTAAACCTTCAACCCTAAATCCTCAACCCTAATCCTACACACCGACTCCTAAAGAATACAGTAGTTTCCAATACCTGCCCCCTTCCTCTAATAACTCTAATACTAGAGCCCGTGTAATGCTATGCGAAGCAAGGCCATGCGTAGCGAAGCAGACATTGGGGGTTTCGGGTTTAGGGTTGACCCCTTGTAGGTTTTAGAGTTGCGGAGTTAGGGTTTCGGGCTTTCGGGTTCAGGGCTTAGGCCCTAAACCCTAAACTCTAAGGTTTGGGATTTAGGGCTGTGGGGTTGAGGGTTGGAATTCAGGGGGGATTCCAAGAGCTCCTTGCGTCATGGCAACATAGGGGTACTTCCTAAGTGTTATATAGGGGTTAAATGGGGACAATGGAAAAGAAAATGGAAGCTACTATTTCGGGTTTAGGGTAGTTCGCAACAAATTTGGTTCCCATTTTGGTGCCCATAAATATGAGGTGCCGTGATTTAATCTATAACCAAAAGGGGCGCCTAATTTTGAGAACAACCCATATCCCAAAAAACCAACGATACCACCCCTTTTCTGCGTCATGTGCTCCTCTCAACCTTGAAGAGTAACCTTGAACCATATAAGCTTCGACCCTAAACCTGAAAGGGTAGAAGCATCTGAAACCCTAAGCCGTAGAAACCCTAACTAAGATAGCTCCTCTGTTCAACAACCTAAAGCTTAATCCCTAAGCCTTAAATCTTGAACCTCATTCCTTTGTTTCAAAAGTACAGGGTTCCCTATATTACCCCATAAGCTCAGAGTGACGCAAAAAAAAGGTGGTTTTCAAAGCACTTCACATGGGAAATGTCCAGAAACCTGACCCATAACCTGAAACCTGAACCCTAAATGCTGAACCTTGAATCCAAAATCCTGAAACCCTAAACCCTCAACCCTGAACCCTGAACCCTAAGCCCCTAAAGGAGTCCACTTTGCACCTGGTGCTTCGCCTCCGGGGCGGTGTGATTGAGCCTAGCCTCGCGGTGCGGACCTCACAGGAATATGTAGGGATCCTTAACCTAGGAGGAGAGCGACGCCCCTTGTATATCCACATATGAGCTATAGTCTAAACTCCTAATTAAAGGTGGGTTATAAGGGGCGTAATATAGGGGATTACTGTAGGACTTATTAAGGGAGATACCAGGAGTTTACACTTTAGTTCACATAGTAGAATCGATAGTATAGGGACCCCCCAGAACATGTTTTAGGAGCCTGAGTGCATCGAAAGCACTCGTAAACACAATGACATTCGACTTGTCAGAGGGGCTGTTGTAATCTCCTTGTATTCAGGCTAATAGGGTTTTAGGGCGGCTAGATGGGAGTTTCCCGCCATCTGCCCTCAAGTATCGCATAGTCTCACCTTAGGGATCTCTGAAACGGTGTCCATATGTTGAAAACCTAAAGTGGCTGCTCGTCCTACTATGTTCCATGAGTCTAGCTATGAGAATCAAAGAGTATCTCAAAAGCGTTGTGTTGCGGGTTTAGGACTTAAGTGGAGAAAAACGGAACATGGAGAATTGCATGGAAACTGGGATTAGATAGGAGCTTATGGGGACCGTTTTTTTGGAAGCCCAAATATGTGCCAAGCTTGTTCCCTCAGAGCGCATATGTAACTATAGCCGAACATATAGCACCACATCCCGCTGTAATCATTTAGGCCCCTGCATGAATCTCGAAGAAGGCTCCCTGCGATCCCAGTATACCATAAACCCTACTAAGCCCTAGTCCATAGAACGGATTTTGGGGGATAGCCTTGTAGCCGTACCAACCTGAATAGATCAGTATCCTGACATGACTATAGCAGAATATAGGGATTTCCCAAAATTAAGGGGTACCATTCTGGGGGCCCTTATAATAAGGATTGTAGTATGTTGAGCTTTATTTTGGGGTTCCCATAGGAAGCTATCATATATCCCAAGACCCCCCTCTCCTTAGGCGATCCAGGCTTGCATGTCATTTTTCACTTGCCATTTGATCCCGCAATTGCTACTGCCCCTACACTCAGTCACTGTTGCCATTCCATTGTCCATTTTTGTTTGCCATTTCATTGTCCACTATTTTAATCCCAGCCCTTAGCCCCAATAGATCCCAAATGATACGCTAATTTCGTGTAGTTGTTCCAGTCTGTGCTCTTAAACCATGAACCCCAAGCCCTAAATCATACAGTAGTTTCCATGTCTTTTCCAGTTCGCAGCAGTTTTCAGTTTGCTTTCTATTTTGGGCCGCGGCTTAAGACATACAGCATAGTAGCATCTGTCTTCTTTTCCATTTCAGACCGTAAGCTCTAAACCCCACATCCTGAGCCCCAAATCCTAAATCCTAAGTCTTAAACCCAAACCCTAAACCCTTCAACGCTTAAACCCTAAACCTTAAACCCTTAGACCCTAACCCCCTAAACCCTACACCCTAAATCCTAAACCAAAAGCCTACACCCTAAATCCTAAACCCCAAATTCTAAACCCTGAATCTTACTCCCCAAGCCCTAAACTCTAAAACCCTGATTCACAGGTTCTCGCGCGTAAGTTCAACTGCGAGAAGATGATCTGCCGAAAGTGCTATGCTCGCCTCCACGTTCCAACCTCAGGGCTCAGGGTTGAGGGCTTAGGGTTTAGGATTTCGGGTTTAGGATTTAGGGTTAAGATTTAGGGTTCAGGGTTTAG